>PYAF01000142.1:4062925-4088643 GCA_007407185.1 Glycine tomentella | reverse complement strand
TTAAAAGACATCAATTATGAATGTAACTAATAAAAATTTAGTAACATATTAAACATAATTATGTTAAAATTAAAGAAAATAATTAATTATTTTTTAATTATGCAGATATTATCTTAAGAAATAGTAAGTCTATACATTTTATTGACCGTACATATATGTATATAAATAATAAATAAATAAAACTATATAAAAACTATATGCGAATTTAAATCTAGTTGTACTTTGTATTCAAATATGTAAGTTATAATAAATTTATTTTGCGACAATATGATAATTTAATGTTTATATTTTTAAAACTCATTTATTTCTTTTTCCCACTCATTCTCTCTCCTCTTCCTAAATATTTATTAGTTACATTCATAATTGATGTCTTTTAATTTATTAATTACTTTAGTTATATATTTTAAAATAATGTATCTACCTTAATTTAAAATAATCTTATTTTTTCTTTTTAAAATATATAGATTAAATAAATCATCTATGTGTCTCAGAAAGATAAATCACACGTGGTTAGTTCTTTCTTTATTAGAAAAATACGTCAATAGTTTTTTATTTGTGGGTTAATATTCATAAACCTTAGATTGTGGATTATATTCAGTATTATGCATATTTTTAATATTTATTTGTTGCAAGAAAAAATGGCATATCTAATGCTTTTAAGAAAACCAAATTATTGTTAAATTCAAAATTAGAAGATGATGATGTTAGAAAAACGTTGATGACATCTTTCCATATATGTTTTATATAGTACTTAATAATGTATTAATGAAAATTAATCTATATTTTTATTTTTATATTAATGTGTTTGTACTTAAAATTTATTTTTATTCTCAATATTTTATTTTTTTTTACCCAAGTCATTAAGACAGATGACCAGCAACAGTTCAGTTTCATTGATGGATGATATTCTTCGAACTAATAGTATGTCTATGTCAAATATTATTGAAGCTACACAAGTATTTGAATTTTTGGTCACCTTTAAATATTTTTTTACATGATGATTAAAGTGCTCCTATAATAATATAATAATGTTTCTTCTTTTTGCCAAACAAATCAATCTTGAAAGAGTTTTCTCTTGTTCCAAGATAACATGGAGGGATTGGAAATAAACTATTACAGCCTTGTACTTAATTCATGTAAGCATAACAAGCATGTTTTTCAACTTGACATCATCCCAGTCAGAAACTTGCTTATGCTGCTTGCAACCAGAGGCAGACGATAAATTCATTTATTTATTAGATACATTGACATGACATATAGGTGTCACATGTTTAGATTTGTGGCAAGCGTACATTTCTGATACTGCTTGCTTCCCTAGTAAAGAAGGCTTCTTTGCAGTTTGAGGAGTAGTGACGAAATCTACCATTCTTCAGCATCCAAAATCATAAGGAACCAATCCTTTCAGCTCTGGGCCGCTGAGTTTGTTATTCTCAAAACTGAAACACGAATTCATATAGCAAGAAATCTGAATTACTCCAGCTTCAAATTAAAAATGTCAAGATTTTGTGCCATAATTATGAATTCAGATACTTTGCAATCAGTTGTGTCAGCTCTGGCTGAAAAATGTTATGAATGGATACATGAGTAGAGCAGATGAAATAACTACTTTAAGGGAGAGCAATTTTAGTTTGGCATCTTTTACCAAAACTAATTAAGTACCAATCAGCCTTTTCCTTGCAAATATATAAAAGATTTATATTCGAATCAACGATTACCTTAAGCATGCATATCAAATATGATTATCTAATCTTTATACAATTCGTCTCCTAAGACAAATGACACTTGTTGAGAAGCTTAATAAGGTAAAACTTCTTGAAAGTGATGCAAGACACATGATATTAATTTGTTGGGTTTCATGTATGGTGGCAATGGATCTTGGTTTGACTCTACCATCTGAAATTTAGATTTTGACATATTTGATACAAGAAACTGATGTAAGTTCTAAGTGGTTAAACTGGCATATTACCAGCACGTGTTTGATCCATAGGTCATTGGACTTATTATGTTATATCAGCAAGACTAATGAGGCAAGAATTGCAATAGTTACTATATATACCTTTCCATCGGGAAGGATTCAAAGTTGCCATCTACTGGTATTGTTCCACAGAGGTCATTATCAGAAACATCACTGCACAATGGAGGTTTCAAATTAGCTGATAAATCAACAACAACAAAGAAAGAAAAAAGGAACGAAATGGAACTTGGCTTTTCCTCAGACGGCATGAAAAGTAAAAGAAAGTATGGAAAGAGAATCTAACAGGATTTTGAGATTTTTAAGATGAGTGAGCTCTCTTGGGATCGATCCTGTCAGTTTGTTGTTGTTTAGGCGCCTATATCATGATTCATGAATGCAGAAGGGTGAGTGAAATAGAACCCAATTGAATTGATTTGATGTTTAGTTTAAGTATGCTTACAGAAATTTAAGTGACTTCAAATTGCCAAAAGACTTTGGGATTTTGCCTTGAAATTGGTTGTCATACAAATCCATACTAATAAGGTTCTTCAATTTAGCAAGTTCCCGAGGAATGTTGCCACTTATGTTATTCCTGTAGAGCTCCCTGCACTCTCACCAAAGAATAAGTGAGAGCATCCTTGATTGTTGGGTTGGGAGAAACAAAATAGATAGATACATACAGGTATTGGAGGTGGGGTAGCAGGGAAAGTTCTGGTCCCAAAGTTCCGGAGAGCTTAGAATTGCCCAAGTCTCTGAAATTGAAAAAGAAAGATTAGATAGTTGGAGTATGATATTGTTGGAAAGAAGGGCAGGGGAATGTTAGAAAGAATACTACAAGCGAATGACGTGATTGTTGGAGTCGCAGGTAATATGAAACCAAGTACAAGCATTAACAAGATTTGGGTCCCAGCTCTGCAGCACGTTGCTGGGGTCAGAAAGCCTGCTTCTCAAAGCATGCAGAGCGTTTCCTACAAAACAAGAAAGAAATTATCTGAGGGAAAGGGAATATTGGAATAATATTCATTTCAGTTCAGGATATTAGAGATAATAGCAAAATAATCAATCAGTGGAACATTAAAAAACATACCTTCGGAGTTGGCTGAGAAGGATGAGAGAGGACGTTGGAGAAGGAGAAATAACACAGAAAACAATACCAAACTAGACATCTTCCTTTTCCTTTCTGAGACTGGGAAGAGGGATGGAAGTAAAAGCTAAAAACAAGGGAATGGTGAAAGAAGAGAGAGAGAGAGAGAGAGAGAGAGAGAGAGAGAGAGAGAGAGAGAGAGAGACCAAATCCAAGTCAAAGTCAGTATAGAGGGGCTGCCACTCAGATACAAAAGTCAAGTCACACATTGCTAATTGCTTCTCAGGGGCCCCACTCTCACTCATATCTCTTCTACTAAGGTGTAGTTATGGTTATTGTACCTGAGTTCCCGTATCGTCTGGTCTCAACGAATCAATGACTTGCAAATGGAAGTTGGAAGAGCTGTCACCAACAATTGTCCAGGACATGACCTTGCGCCATTTATGCTCTTCTTTTCTTTGACCTACCCTTGTTCAAGTAATATTATGTTTATTTTAGTTAATCCTCCTTACTTGTGTTTCAAATCATCTTCTACCTTTTTAGATAATTAATCAAATATCATCTGCTCTTTATCAGCACACGACGGTGCAGTTTTATTTTATTATTTTGATTTTAGCTATCCTGCCCGATTTATTTTTCCAAGGACAAGTTTATGTTTATCCAAACAACAACACTCTATTATCTCTTCCTTTTTATATCAAAATAATTTTAAATTTTTGTATTGATAATAATTTATTAATAGTTTTTATATCATTATTTTAAATTATAAACTAGGTTATGCGGAGATAAAATAAAAGAAAGTTTTTCTTATTCTAAGCAATTGTGAGTCAAAGTTACATAAAAAAAAGGGAAGAATCTAAATGATGAACTAATTGAAAAAAAATGATGAAACTCATATCCTTATAGTTGTATTCTATAATTGGATTTTGCTAATCAGAACCCAAACCATTACACCACACATTTGCAGGGAGACCACAATTCCGCAATTCCTTAATCCTTCCTTCACTCATGGCCTGGCATCACAATTTCATTTACCTGTCTCTCAGGGAGTGATCGAACGATCATTCACATCAAATCATTTCTAGTATATCTCCTTACATGGGAATAATTCAAGCAACCATAACTACAATTGAAGTGAATAGTGCAATCAAATGATTAAGCAAGCAACTTTAAATGAGAGACCCAACGGGTGGGGGAAAGCAGAATTTCGACACGCCACAACAATTTAATTAGTTTTAGATGGGAAACTTCAATCCCATGTATTCACATGCCTCCATTTGTTGTCATGATAGATAAATACTCATTTTTATCTTTAAATGTGTAAAGTTTTAAACGATAAAAATTTAATTTTTGTGTCTGAAAGTAAAATAAGTGTGACCAATCTATCTTTTCTTTATCATTAATTGAAAGAGTTTACACGACACATTTAAGGACGAATTTGTCAATTCTCTACTTTAAATATAAATTAATATCATATTCTTCATTTTTTAATCATTGCAAGTATAAAATTATAATAAACACCTAAAAATTAGGAAAATAAACATAAGTTAAAACAAATATAATAATAAGCATAATATTGATTAATAAGCATAATTTATTTGTTGTTCTAAAATTTTTATTGTAACAACATTAAGTAATAAAAAATCAAGTCGAATCTCATTTTTTTGGTAAGAATTAACTTAATGATTGTGCATTTTTGTTTGAGTCTCATATTTTGAATAAAGTATTATCACAATAAAAATTTAAAGCAAAAATATAAAATAGTACCTTATCCAAAATATCAGACTCAAACAAATTAAAAATGCACCGTCATTAAATTAATTTTTTTTTTAAAAATAAGACCCAACTTGATTTTGTCATTATCTAATGTTGTTAAAATAAAAATTTTAAAGTAACAAATAAATTGTGCTTATTAACCAATATTATACTTATTGTTATGTTTGTTTTAACTTATGTTTGTTTTCTTAATTTTTAAATTTTTATTATAATTTTATACTTGTAATGATTTAAAAAGGAAGAATATGAAGATTAAATTATATTTTGAGTAGAGCTGAAATTTTCGTCATTGAATATGTAGAATGATGACAAATTTGTCCCTGAATGTGTCACACATGTTCTTTCAATTAACGGTGACGGCCAAAAGTTAACGGATGAATGAATTTGTCACACTTTTTTTACTTGGGACAAAAATTTGAATTTTTATCTTTTGAAGATAAATGTGTTGACACTCTACACATTGAAGAACGAAAATAATTATTTACCTTTCTAATAATAACAATTAAGAAATGAAATATGGGTGCAGTGCATGCAGGAGAGCGAAGGAAGTGAAAAGTGTAGCGCATGGCGAAGCAGCTACTTTCACTCCGACGTGGATCAAAAACTAGTTTAAGGAATAATATCACCATATTCCTAGCCAATATGAAATACTATATTATAATGAGACTACAGATAATTTAAGCCCAAAAAACAAGTTTTCGGGAAGAGAACTCTTCTAATATTATCATCATATTCCTAGCCAATGTCAATTTCAACGGCTACCAGCACCAATTAGATATTTAACAAACTAATTAAAGCCACTTAAAAAATCGTTAAAGCAAGAGATTTACAACATTTTTTATAGCCTAACATTATAAGTTAATGACTTCGAGTCCAACACGACACGACAATGATCGATCACTATGTTTCTGTTTCATGATTCATCAGTAGCGGAATACTGGCATAGTAAATTAAATGAGTATTTTTTTTTTTTTTTTGTTGTTGTAATTCCACATTAATGGAGAATCGGTTTCATTAATTATCTTTCACTTCTATTGAATCTGAAAAATACTCTCCAAATTTAAGAGTTCTGCAAAAAAAACATTTATGTTAGAGAATTTCCGAGGGAGAAAAACATAACAACTGGTCACAACCCAGAGCTTGGTAGTTAGTACTACAAACCTTCTATGTGCAGGAATAATCCGCGACTCAGATAGAGCTCTCAAAACAAAAACATTTTAGTCATATTTTTTGCTACAGACGACGCACTACATTAAAAATCAAAGACGAAATAGTGTTACAAAGTGAATCTATACTAAAAGTAAAAGCCTTCCCTACACTACACATGTTCTTTTTTCTTGATGACGCTGCTATATAGTTTATTCTACATGGTATTGACATTCTAAACCCACACTCCTCTTACTATTCTTAATTTTCCCCATCTTTCTGTACAGCCGCACCTGCAAGCATCCATGCGGAGACATATACTGCTGCCTTTTCCTGCAGATAAACCCCAATAAAGGAACACCACCATTTACAACTACATACGGTGAATGCCAATCTCCATACCCAAAATATTACATAACGGGGCAACCAAGGAGGAAGAAGAGTGTCATGAAACAACTTATGACCACATTTTTGCTATTCTCTCTAGCAACCTACTTTCTTCCTCTTTGGAAACATGTGGGTCAAGATTACCAAGGTTTTTAACAAAACTGTTGGCCTCATGCCGCTGGTTGAGCTTACAATACCAATCGACAATGGAGTTATAAGTATTCTGGTCTGGCTTACATCCTTGCTTGATCATGTATCGAACTACATCAATAGCCTCAGCAAACATCGAGTCAGCAGCATAAGTTGCAATAAATGTGTTGTAAGTTACAACATCAGGAACAAGTGCAGAATCTTTCATTTCAGAAAATATCCGAGAAGCCTCCTTCATCCTACCATTTCTGCAATATGCATAAATAACAGTATTGTATGAAATTCTATCAGGTTTCATACCTTTCTCCAGAACTTCCCTCAAGATTTCTTCTGATTTTTGGAAGTTTTCAGAACGGCTGTACATATACATCAAGCTATTATATGTAGTCAAACTCGGAGTAAATCCTGTCTCGTGCATAAAGTTCAAAATCTCGTGGGCTTTGGCCACCATCTGCTTCCTCCCATATATCGAAAGCATTGCATTCAGAGTAGTTATGTCGGGCGAAATTCCTCTTCTCCTTAACTCCAAAAAGGCACGTTCGGTTTCTATTAGGAGATCACTCTTGCTGTTCACTAGAACAAGAGTCTTCAAAAGAACAGCATGAGTTTCAACGGAGCCAGAGTAAATCTCCTCGGCAAAAGCATTCATCCTTTCAATCTCCTTACCATTGGCATAAGCATGAAGCAAAGAGGAATATGATAGCTCATTAGGTTTACAGCGACCGTCCTCCATTTCAGCAAGGACTTTCTCAGATTGTTCCCAAAGCCCTCCTCGAGCCAATGCTGCTAAAACAGCATTATACGTGGAAAGATCTGGTACGACACCGGCTTCAAGCATGCTCTTGTAAACATCCATTGCCTGGTCAAAGGAACCACACCTGCTGTAGGCACTAATTAGAGTGTTGAAGGTGTCCCTCTCGGGCACAAAGCCTGCTCTCTTCATTTCCTTAAATATTCCAGAGACCTGGGAGTCCATTCCATTCTGTCCAAAGACAGCCAAAAGGGTGTTCCAAGTAACAATATCAGGGGAGCAATTGCACAGCTTGATCTCCTCAAAAACTTTCATCATCTCGGCAAACTTTCCTCGGTTGCCATGCATCTTAATAAGGGCATTGAAGGTACAAATATTGGGCTTGCATCCCACAGCTCTCATTTCCAGAAAAACTTGGATGGCAAAGTCATCTTTCCCGGCCTTCTCGAATCCGGACAAAAGGGTGGTGTAGGTAAAGACGTCAGGCTTAATCCCTTTGTGGACCATTTGGGTTTTAAGGTCCAAAGCCTCCTCCAGCAAACCACCTTTAGCATAAGCAGAAATCAAGGAATTATAAGTAACACTGGTGGGAGAGAAGCCATTGGCTTCCATCTCTTGGAGGACCTTCATAGCCTCCTGGGGGCGTCTGGACTTACCAAAAACATCCAACAAGGCATTGAAGGTAACCTTGTCAGGTGTGAAACCCTCCAGCTTCATCTGCTGAAACAAGTGAACAGCTTCTTCATAGAGAGAACCGCGGCGACAGCAACTTATGAGAGTATTGTAAGTATACAAATCGGGGGCGACCCCACGCGACCTCATGGCGTGAACGAGAGCCGTAACGTTGGACCAAGGCATGCCCATTTTGCCGTAAACATTCAAAATGACGTTGTAAGTGATTAAGGTGGGATTGCAGCCGTCTTGCTGCATCTTGTTGAAGAGGTTGACGGCGTCCCTGTACCTGCCGCTACTGGAATAGGCATTTATCAGACAAGTGTAGGCATAGACGTCAATATGAACGCCGTCGTTTTGGAGAGCGAAGAGCAAAGAGGCGGCGGAAGAGACCCGACCAGCTTTGCCGAGAATTTTGATGATGACGGGGATTGCAGAAGAGCTGAAAAGGTTGGGGTTGGAGTTGTTGGTACGAACCCAGTGGAAGACGGCCAAGGCAAGGTCGCATTTGTTGCTAAAGCCTAAGGCCTTGATTATGCCCAAAATATCGGAAGCGGGATGGGGATGGTCCGAAAGCAAAAGGGGACGCAGAGCATGGTCTAGGTCTAAGTCTAAGTGAAGAGAGTTGGAGTGAGATAAGGTCTGGAGAATTTGCTGACCTGTGGGAGAAAGGCGGTGAGGAGACCGGGGCTTGCCGCGGTTGGGGTCCAAGGACTTGCCCAGACTGATGCGCTGTCGGGAACTGGAATTCGAATTCAGGTCATGGATAAGAGTGTTTATTGGGGGGATTGGAATACTGGTCATTCCCACAGAATTGGGTTTAGAAGACGGCGTGGGTGGGTTTGGGAGGAGCAGAGGAAGAGCCACCTTTTCTACCATCTCCATCTTCTGCTTCACTTGTCACTCTGTCAGATACCCACCCACAAACTTCACAACACCCCCACACTACTGCTTTTTTAAATAAATTTTCCTTAAAAAAAAAAAGTATACCTATGCAATATCTCATTTACAATGAGGCAAATCCAAGGCATTATTTTTTTAATCATCATAATTAAAATGTTTAACATTTTTTTATAAAACTCGAGGTGTTCTCACAAAAATTTATCCTCTAAATCAATTACTAGACTCATTCTCGATTTGAGTTTAATCACACTTATTTTAATAATATCATATGTACTAGATTAGATTTATTTACTCTAAAATAACCAATAGTAATGAATTAGTTACCTATTCTCCCATACAGTAAATTAATTACTTATTTATTTTTCTCTCTCTAAAATTGATTTATTTACTCTAAAATTGGTTATTTTAAAGGAATTCATGCTCACCTTAGAAAACAACATAAAAATTGATTGTTTAAAGTGAATAATTCACTTTATAGAAAATAAACAAGACATCTCAACTACTAATGAAAGAATCAATTGTTGATACTTATTATGCAGACAAATAAAAAATTATTTATGTACATAAAATCTTGATCTTGTTAACAAATTCTCTTTTTTTTATTTATTAAGGTTCTGTAAATGTTTCATATTGGTAATTGGATGATTTATTTATTTTGTCACGGGGTGTGTGGAATTGGGAATGGGAGGTGAGATATTTTATGCGGAACTTCTCCTGTACATGTGTCCCGCGTAGCTTCACTCATATCTCGTAGCCTAGTAATAGTAACCCTTTTCGCTCTCATCCAATTGTTGTATTTTGTAATGCAGGCCCAACCCCACCCTCCCTCCGCTTAGTTAGCCAGTAAGTCCTAGATCCTCATTCACTTTAACTTCCCAAGCTTAACCCCCCAAAGAAACAGTTTCCTAGATTTTTACCAAAATTAATAAGAAAATCATTCAAGTTAAGCAACGGCTTTCGACCTTTTTTCTACAAACTTTCAGAATATAAATCAGAAGAATGTATAATTTAAAAATTGTATAAAGATTTTAAATTTTTTTATAGGGAATTTACAGGGGTGAGGCATCCAAAATGAGTTTGTCTTGTCTTACATTTCTTTGTTGTTTCATGAACAGAACAGCGTTATCATAAAATAAGCTACCAGAATGGCAGATCAATGAAGGTGCAGCACAAGTTCAGAACTTGCAATTCACACTGCCACCCTTTTCAGCCCTACTAACAACCCCACCGGTAATTCCTACCTTTAACCAAACAATAATTATATTATCATCTCCAATGCATCCCATCTTTTTCGATGGAGGCTGCTGGTTACTACATTCCTCGGTTCTAAAAGGGTCCATTCACAAAGAAACAGCAGAATAATTACGATCAAATAGAACCATAACATTTAAGATGTCATATAGTTTCCCTAACAGGTAAATACTAAATTGTTGAAAAGACTACATCAATCAAAACGAACTCTTCAACAGTGCTCGTTCTGTATTCAAAGTACCACAAAAACTAAACGCCACTATATCTCATGCCAAATGTAATTGTTCAATACACCAAAGCATGACCTTCATACAAAAACTTAACTTTCACTTTCACTTTTAAGGAAGTGAGGGCTAATCAAGCGAGCAATCTCTAGCATCTCAACTTGATCTTTCCCTGCAAACACCTTCTTCAGCTTCTCATCACAATTTATAGTCCTCTTGTCTGTAGGGTCCTATGAGAAGTAAAAGTAAAAATTCAGTTAAAACCAATAGGTGAATCAATTTTTTGAATGCAAGATAGCAACAATTTAGAAAATATCAGATAAAACATCCAAATACATGAATGGCAAGTAATTCACACACTGCACTTGTACAAGAAGGATAGAGTCTCATTAGTAAGCCAGTGAAGTAGAAAATAGCAAATGTTTATCAAACCCAGGAACTTGAAATGGCTCCAAATTTGACAACAGAATTCCTCGACATCAACTTAACAGAATTGCACCAAACTATTAAAAATGGAATAGCAGATAGGCTAATATTTTGTATAAAGATGCATTAATTTGTAGAATAAATACAATTAAGGTTAAAAACAATGAGTAGGTTCTGAAAGGTAAGATAGACAAGAATTAGTACTGTATAACAAATAAAATATTCGCAATGGGGTCGTAAACCGGTAGGAAATGTTGAGACATGCCCTTGTCACATGTTAAAGAAAACCCTAATGTTGGTTACCAAGGAAAAGGAATGCAACAAAACAGAACAGAGGGTAGGGTTTTAGGGTTAACCTGAAGATTGTTGTCCTTAATGTAAGCCCAAATCCGTTTGAGGACCTGGGTTCGAGCCATCTCGGGAGCGCCAACGAGGTCTTCCATCTCGGGTGAGACTTTGCGGGGTTTCATGATACCACGGATTTTGCGGGCTGGCTTAGAAGACTGAGAAACGGTACAACAGGTAATGCTACTGGTACGCATCATGCGCAACCCAGAAGAAGCAGAAGGCCTGATGATGAAAGTGTGGGTTTCTGATGGTGGGAGAACACATAAAGAAGAGGAGGAAGAAGAAGAAGAACGCAAGAGCCCAAAACCAAAAGACAGAGCCATTAGCCAAAACACAAGAGAAGAAGAGATAGACAACAACTCACCCAGCCCCTATCCTCTCCTCTCCTCTCTTTCTACTACTTTCTGCTGCACCAATACCTCTCTCCAATTACTAAATTACCCTTTCATTCAAATTTCCAACATTACACTCCTTTTTCATCACATTTTTTTACATAACAATATTTCTCTTCTACTTTAAAATCATTCTTATTTTAACAACTTATTACAACAAATTATTATTTTATCAACATAATTAATTTATACCACATTATAGGGACCATCTATGATATATTCAAACGGTACTTTACCAAAAGAGGATAATTCCATTTGAAATTTACAAAATAAGGTATGTTTTGAATTAATCTCTAAATGGGGTAAGTGGCAAATTATTTTATGATTTTTGGCTATAAAATCATAAAAAAAATTCAGACTTCATTTTTTTATAGTGATATCATAAAAAATCCATGACTTTAATTTTTTAATTATTTATATAAAGTCGTAAAGTTGTGATTAATTTTTTTATTTTAAAATTAATTTTGAACTATTTTAAAGTCATTTTAATTATAATTTTATATTTTATTGTTTAATTATTTTAAAATTAAAAATAATTATGATTAATATTTTTGCATAACTTATTATTAAAGTCATTCAAATAATAATTATAATTAAACTATTTTTTTTATAATTTACGAGTTAATAAAATTTTATATTTCATTTTTTAATTCTTTTAAAATGAAAAATAATTATAATTAATATTTTTTTAATAATTTACAAAATTTGTTCAAATAATAATTATAATTAATGATTTTAAATTTGTCATGTTGTGGTACTCGATAATTCTCTAATATAGGTTTATTTTTTCTTGTCTCTTTATCTTTTAACATACTTTTCAATTAATATTAAGAAATATATTTAAGAAATATATTTACACAAATGAATGTTGTTTTCTTTCTTTTATAATTTTATAATTCATGATTATTGTGTTTTTACTATTCTATTTTTCTGTCACGTCGTCGTGTGTGGTATAAGTTTATTTTTCTCCTGTTTTATTTAATATTTTTTATATTTTGTATTGTAAAATATGATTATTTGTTAAATTTAGAAAAAAAAGAATCTAAACAGTATAAACTAATAGTCTAAAAATATTTTCTTATTCATTTTATCTAATTATTATTGGTTTAAAATATTATTAAAAATAATATTTAATGATTAAGAATAAAAAATAAAAGTCGTTGGATTAAACATATTAATTATAAAATTTCTTATTAAACGACTTTAAAGTCATAAATTATAAAAAAAATATTAATTATGATTATTTTAAATTTTAAAAGAATTAAACAACAAAATATTAAATTATAATTAAAACAACTTTAAAGTCGTTCAATAAGAAATTTTATATCTAGAAGTCTAAAAAAATTTATAACTTACCTCATTTAGAAATTAATTCAAAAAATATCCTCATAAATTACAAATGGAATTACTCCCTTTTGGTCTAAATGCCTATTCAAGCTTATAAAATATTTACACCTACTAAATTGTTTTCTAATTTCAGGACTAATATGATATCGCCTCACAAATTAAGGGACTAAAATGGTTCACTCTAAAAAAATTTCCACCACTTTTTAACATCATTTGAAATTGAAACTAACTCTTAAATAAAACCAATCAAGTAAAAAAGATACATTAGTCTTCAAACAACTAAAATCTTCTTCAGACCCAAACATCTCTTGAGCCCAAGACCCAAAAAATATTATAGAAAAGGCTTATGCTTTTTCCACTATCCTTTGTTACTATTGCACTCCTCTTTTATTTTATTTTTTTCAAAAATACCCCAGAAATTACATTCCCGTTTACACACACCCGTAGTCCTGCATTTCAAAAACTGCTCCCAGAGTCTACGTTTCAAAATTGTCATCAGCTATTGGTCTACAATGTTTTTTTTTTTTTTTTAAATCTTCCTGAAATCAAGTAACTAACCTGCCAAGCTTGCCCCATATCAAGAAAAAACATAAAAGCCTACACACCTATGCGAGTTAGCTTGTGGAAAAATCCCAAAATGGTGTAAAAATTGATCTTGTTTCTTGCGCTCAGGCTTAAACAACTGCAACAACTTTACTTTCCATGGCCGCGATAAAACAATGTTGAGGCAAAAGGAGAAAAGGGAAGTGAAATGTGAAGGGAAACATGATTTTAGGAGGGGTGTGAATTTAATTTGATGAAATGCATAAGAGCAATTGAAAATCTTGTACCCCTTTCTACCCCTTCTTAGCCAACGTGAGAACATGGAGAAGAAGGCTCTATTAATTTTGAACCATACCACAAAACTTATGGAGACAATATGAATGCATAACCTAAAGTTATATATATATATATATATATATATATATATATATATATATATATAAATGTAAGCCTCACCATCCCCTTCATGACTGTGAGTTTCATCTGTGACAAAGAAATCTTCTTTCAATAGAGAAAGACTTGTGGAGAAAAATGAAAGAGTGTATTTTCTTGGGGTTTATTTTTGACATATTAAACATTTCTCCCATTTTCAAACAAGTTTCTTCCCTTAAACAAAATGTACAACAACGTAATAATATTTTCATCTTTTTATGAAAATAATAGTTTTGTTTGAAGCATGTTCAACACTAAGTATAGACACATTTCTCAATAGAAATTCGAACTTAGATGCATCACATTGTAATAGACTAACTCTTTTACTAAATTCAATTACTTTTGGTATAAGAATGCAATGTACTCAAGTCAATATAAAAAAAAAAAAAAAAGTTATGGGTAAAAGATTTCTTACTTTTGCCAAAAACATCCTGAATTGTGAATAAACGTGTCTTAATTCTTTTTCTTTTCTATTAAATTTTAAACTAAAAAATTGCAATTTAAAAATAAAAATATTGACAATTAAAAAGCATTCCAATACATAAAGTATGAATAACTGAATACGATGCATTTTCCATGAATTATTCTTACTTAATAGTGTTTTTAAATTTGGTGTCAAGTACTCAAGGAGATTTACATTCTTCAACCCAGGATAACAAGGGCCACATACACCATTGAGTTAATGCTACTCTTCATTTGAGAAAGATTGATCAAATAGAGTCCAATATAGTATTTCTTTTAAAGGATACACATAAGTCATAAGACAAACTTGGTATAATTTACTTTTCTGTGTTAATGATCCCCATTTGCCCCCAAGCCATGTGGTTATGGAGTCCACAGGCCTTTGACTTAATGTGCAGTGTGTTGTTAGCTGCTTCGCGGGTGTTGTTTCTTATATTCTCAATGTTGCCTCTTGTATTTTCCATTGTATTGTGGAAAACGTACTCAGTTTAGGAAATAATAGTGCAAGTCTCGGCTCTCTCAAGTGCCTTCTATATAATACATTGCCTCAATCTAGTACTTTGGGCCGCTCATTCTATTCTCTGCTCTTTCAGCCTTTTGCCATTTATATTTAACTATGATGAATTTTAATCTAGTTTGATCTTATACAATTAATATCAGTACCAAAAACTTTCTCTCTCTATCTAGTCTTCTTCAAGTAATTAACACTTTCTATTCTAAGTTATTTTTAGAGAGCGTTATTAGTACAAATAAGCTTATTATATTACCGCTTAAACATGAAAACGTGAATAGGAAATTGCTCCTAAATAAACAGCGACTGAAGGTTCCTTTGTTTAGTTTCCATCCATCAACTAAGAATTCGTTGATTAACGACGAGGATGATTGAATACAACTAGGAAAAGATACGACGAGCTAACAAAAGGAGGTTGAAAAGTAGCATCGACCTTTAAACTAACTAACCCAACCAAACACGCCTCTTTTCTGCTTTGATTCTGACCCACTTTTGTACACTATCAGCGAAAACGGACACTGCAAGCTCAGTTTCAATTTTATTTGATATATATTCTCAAAAAAGGACAGAGATACGAAATTTTACAACAATAATAACAACTAGCCAACCGCAACGCACGTATAACTTGTTTATATATAGCGGCAGTAAAAAGAGAGATAAAATTAATGTCTTATGAAATGGTAGTTGTGACTTGTGAGGTTTATGAGTTATTGTAGTAAGCGTAATTGAGTTGGCTTTGAAAGTGTAGCAGTCGGTTGTTGAGGTAGATACTCCGTGCTTACACTTGGCTGCTATTCGGTTATATACTTGAATGTGCAATAAACCCTTTTGAGAAATTAACGTTCGAACAAACTGCTTATATGACGGTGCTTAATATATAGGGTGAGATATCTAATTATTGAAATAATGGCTTAACCTCTGCTCTCTCTATAAAAGTCAATACATTTTTTTTTTGTCGCCCCTGCCCTTTGGATGTGTATACGACTATATGTAGTACAACTAAGTGCGTTAGTGCGTCTATATATTAATTAAGACAATCCATGCAATGCATGACAAAAATTACGTAATTACTGCTAATCAGGCATGTTTTCTTCCAAAGCTGACATGAAATTGGATTGTTTCTAAGCAAAGTCTTCTCCTATGTCCATAACTTTTCCTCATTAATTAACACTATTTCCCTATTGATGTTTACATTCAATCAAAAGCAAACAAGACATGTGAATCCAAATAATCATGTTTATTGCCAGCAGAGGCTCAGGTCCCCACCATTATTTGGGGCTATGGGGCTGTGATTATGGTTGTTACTCATTACAAATGTTACGCTATAATCATCATTTGTCAGTTTATCAATATTTTCTCACAACTGATGATTCTATAAACATGATTTATTTTAGCAAATTAATACTATCACTAATTATAGATAATTACTCGAAAGCTCGATCAGTAGGACCCAAGCCAAGATGAGTATGTACTATGTGGTGAGGTCGTCCAGATCCACCTCACCAACCAGTCCTTCAACTTGGCGTACAAATTACACATGCCTATCCTACAGGTCCCGTCCAGCACAACATCAAGGCGTATGACCCACTCTTGATTATCACCTTCTTGGTTTATTTCCAAGCTTCGATTCGGAGAAAAAAAAATACATACTCATATATTCTTATACATATACATAATACATGCATACCATGATAGATGCGTTACCAGCTAGCTTTCTATTGGACTATTATTTTCTACCATGAAAAGGTGTTTTCAAGATTAATTTTACAATTTTCCATCGGGCATATATAATTCTTCAAAACAATCCAAGAAAAACCAAATACTCCTATGTACGTATAATCAAGTTTCCTTAATATTAATGTTATTCTTTTATACAGCGGAAGATGATTCGATCGAGTGTCATTACTACTTTAATTTGCTCTACAATGGCAATGAATTATTTTAATCTCAAAATGTTAACCAAGTTCAAAATGAATACGGAGTATTATTTTTGGCAATTAATGTGGTGGTGTTTACTGTTTAGTGATAAGAAGCTCGATACAAATTATGCACAAATCCATTTTTATAGGTTAGTCGAAAGTTAAAGACACTACCAGTGTACGTGTTTGGAACGGTGAAGACAAAAAAATTTAAATTTTGAATTAAAAAACAACACATAAGATTCAAATTTAATATTTTATAAGAACAAATTAATCTTCTCGTATGAGCTTTGCGATATAAACATAAAATATACAAATACAGACTTTAAATAGGATCTTATAAATTTTAGTAAAGACACATGTTAAATATCCTTATGTATAACTCATTCTGGTCTTGTCATTAAAACACAACAGACAATACATTTTACGTTTTTGGTTCTGTGGAAAATGATTCGGTGGACTTGAGTACTTGACTAGTTATCCACTTAGCACGACGCCATAAGTTCATAAGAAATTGGGACGAATTAGCTATGCTAAACACCAATTAGTAATTATACACACGAAGGAATATTAATATTTTCAATATATGTAATTTTTTAATATAAATTTTTTAGACAAATAAATTGTTAATATAACAATAACTCGAATCTTTTGTAAATTATTAGCATTAACTCTTTTTAGTATTCTTTAACGTTTCTATTTTATTTTAAGTTACTATTTACCAAAATATCTATCAAATTTCATATATTAACAGTAAAATAAAGTTAACCGTTTAATTTATTTGTTAGTATTTTTTGTTTAATAAAAATTTAATCTATTGATATAAATATTATGAATTTAATGATTAATATATATTGCAATAACGTTACATTGGTTTATTATAACATATAAATGTATAATTATAATGGATAATTAATTGGATAAGTATAAGACAATTAACAAGGCAGCATTGCCATTTATAACATATTTAATAAATCATGATCAACTAATCATTTATCAAGATTTTTGGTGGACTGTATACAAGTTGTGCGCGTGTAAGAAGGCTTTTAAAATTTGACCTATGTTTTGGGTCCAAAATTAATTTTTTATATGTGAAAATGTATTTTTCTTACGCATAAACCTAAATTGAAAAAAATTTGTTGAAAACAATTTTAAACATCATGATCAGTATCTTCTTAAGGCGTCTATGAGTATTACCCTAAAGAATTTATCCGTAGTATCTCATACAAGTTCCTAAAAAAATAACAAGAACTTTCTCAAGTTGTGATAAGACTACAAAAATTAACAAAGGCGGAAATTCAAACCTAGAAACAGAAGAGGGGAAAACGAAAGAAGAGATATGCGATAATTCTTGGTGTATAAAATATGGTCTAAAAGGGTTGTATATATAGCACTTGCTGGGCATCTTATGTATGTTTAAAATTAAATAACAATTAAACCGTGATTAAGATAATTGATAGGTTATAAGACATAACGGAAAAAAAAAAAACTAATAACTAAAAATTCCATGAGACCCAAGCTCATGTGCGAGACTTTTAC
The DNA here is from genome assembly GCA_007407185.1 of Glycine tomentella. Lineage (NCBI taxonomy): Eukaryota > Viridiplantae > Streptophyta > Magnoliopsida > Fabales > Fabaceae > Glycine > Glycine tomentella. The sequence goes on along the minus strand of PYAF01000142.1, from coordinate 4,070,426 downwards.
CCTTTACTAATTTAAAAGCTCATATTACATGTTAATATATAAACACTTGACCCAAAATTATTACAGATAACGTGACACTTAATGTTTTTGAAATACTATTTCAAAACCCAAATACACGACAGAAAATAATGTGTCATTTTATCAATGAAAAAAAGTTTTAAAAGAATTCATTCAAATAAGTTGACTGAATAATAACCACAATAAGAATTTTTGGTGCACGTAAGCACCATGCATGGCAAGCGTATTACCTAGTATCTTTCGAGGCAATAAAGTTATAAAATAACAATTAAAATTGTATGTAATAAAATGATAAAAAGTTTGTTTAAGTGAAAAAATGTGAGTAATGTTATTGTTTAATTTGAAATCCAAGTTAACCCACGAAACGAAACCAAGTAATGGGTGGAATGGGTTGGTTTGTTGAACATGTAAATTAATATTGGCATGCTTAGCTAAATAAACAGTTAGCAGGATGGCACTATGTTTTGGTGGTTAGAGCCGTGCTATCATAATTGGTGGTGGGTCTGGGTACTCATGGGTTCAGAAAAAAAAAAAAAAAGGAAGTTGAAATTACAAATCACCTTTTTCTTGGCTAGCTGTTGTGTCTTTAGCGGGTAGCTTTTGCTGGCTATTATTATCCGTGGAAGAAATTAAATGTGAAATATTAGATGAGTATTGCATCCTAGAAGAAGGATCAGTCCATTTGACAATATAATGGTTTGAAATTCATCCTAAAATACCGTGCAATTTGTCAGTTTGAAATAAATGTTGTTTGTTAAACTTAATTTGATGATGCCCTAAGCAAAGGACATAGCATAACATACATTGAACAGGGACTATAATTATTATTATAATTAAAAAAGGAGGTTACATTAGGCCAGATGGCAGTAGGAGAATGGGTTATGGTTCGTTAGTAATGTTGAGAGAAAAATGATGGATGGGTCCATCCCTCCGTCCGAAGGGCGTTTAGAGAGAAAGTTATGTTGTGAGAGTGGCTATATAAGCCGTGGTGGCCTGCTTCACACTTAAACTCAACTCATCCTATATTCTCTTCTTGGATCATCTTGTGTTTCTGCCCCGCCAGCTGAGCAGGTTAAGCTGCAGATCATAAGAGAATAATAATAAAGATAAGATGGAGACTCATTTGCTTTTCTTGGTTGCTTTTATCTTCACTAGTACTGTACTTGCCGGCGTTGGAGCCCAAGGCCCATCCACCTCTCCGACCACATCTCCTGCGCCTCCCACACCCCAAGCATCTCCACCGCCTGTCCAGTCTTCACCACCTCCCGTCCAGTCTTCTCCGCCACCTGTTCCCTCTTCACCTCCACCCGCTCAGTCTCCACCCCCAGCTGTCACTCCCCCGCCAGCCCCACTCAGCTCTCCTCCTCCTGCCTCTCCACCCCCCCCCCCCCCCCCCCCCCCCTCCCCCCCCCCCCCCCCCCCCCCCCCCCCCCCCCCCCCCCCCCCCCCCCCCCCCCCCCCCCCCGCCCCTCCTCCACCCGCCACTCCTCCACCCGCAGTTCCGCCACCCTCATTGACCCCAACAGTTACACCTCTTTCGTCTCCACCGGCCACTTCTCCAGCTCCGTCTCCTGCCAAGGTGGTTGCTCCTGCACTCTCTCCTTCCCTTGCTCCCGGTCCCAGCCTCTCCACCATCTCTCCCTCCGGCGATGATGTAACTTCACTCCTCTCACTGCTACTGCCTACATACTTTCTTTATCATCAACTATTTTAAAATTAAGACCAACTCTAACTATGACCTCATCTTAGACTTCTAGTATATACTATCGACTTTAATTTTTAACATCCATAATCTTCTTAATTAACTTCAAACAAAAAACACTTTCGACTTTTAAATCTTCACAGCTAGGAGGCACAATTCTGAATTTTACATCACTTTTTTTTATTATTTAAAAATGAAATGATAGGATATTGTAGCTAAGATGCAGAGTAATATCAACCATCATTATGTCGTTTTTATATTAAATTTAACTGTAAAAGTTAGGAGTTTAAGACCATTAAATGTTCAAACCGGATCTTATATTCCTAGTCATGGTATGGTATAGGTAAATGTGGATCTGAATGTGTTGTGTTGTTTGATGTTAAGCGTGTCTGTGATTGAGTGGGTAAATTACCAAAATATGATATGATGATGCATGCCTCAAGCAAAAGCAACATATGTACCTAAATGCCAGTTAAGGTCGCTTGAGCATACAAATTGAATGTTAGCTGTTGCTTAATTACTCTTTTCCACGTGCGTTTTCACTTGTACAAGAAGGAATTAAACATTATTTGCGCAGCTTTTGCCAGATTGTCATTTCATGAATTGATATTTTAAAAGTAAGCTGCTAAATTAACGAACTTAATTTGTGGCGTTGCAGAGTGGGGCTCAAAACTTGTGGTCCTTTCAGAAGATGATTGGGAGCTTAGTATTCGGATGTGCTTTGCTGTCTATGTTGTTCTAGACATCGATCTCTGTCTTCGGACTCGCAGATTTTTCTGCCAATTCATGTTATTTTGCTATTTACCCTACCTTACCTTTATATATTATTTTGTGGATGTGATCATCGGAGTTTATTACTGTATTTGAACTATATACATTGCTTGCATTCTTGGGAGATTTAAGGGGAGGTTTTGTATTCGAGGGCAGTTATTTTGTATGACAATACTATTAGTTTATCGATCGTTGTATTCGAGTATTTCTTCTATTCACAATTCATTTTTTTTTATTAATTAGAATATTGCTATTTTACATAATATTGTATTTCAATCTGCAGATACGGTTTCATTTGAGTTTCAGTGCTCTCACTTAAACTTCAACTGAAATCACTTCTACATTCAAAGTTGTAAATACAATAGATATGTAAATAGCCTCATTCTTTTCATTCATCTAGTTGGTAACTGTTTACTTTTGCCCGGGTAATTCATCGACATCTAATATCTAATATCTAATATCTAATATAAATATATAACTACGTATAAACTCGTAAGATGCGCGGTCAAATATTAGGAACATGATGACATATTTGATATTTCCATCCACGATTAAATAAATACATTTTAAAAAATGAATATATTAAAACCAATTTTGTAAATACAAAAACAAAAAACACAAATAATAATACTTGGTGAACCTCTACAACTTTACCTTTAGATTCAACCAAGAACTCCATTAATGGTATTCTTTGCTTTTGATCCTCTGTAAACCTCTGCAACTTCACCTTTAATTCATATCTCACACCACCGAATCATCAAGCCAACATCACAGAGCCTTGTCCTCAACCATGCAAGTAGCCACCATTGTGAGACTCCAACTACGCTTTACTCTTACCGCAAAAACCTCCACCATCTTCTCTGCAAACGCAAAAGGCCAAAAACACAACACTAATAAGTCTCACCAAGGTTATTATGTTTCGTTGCAAACCACAGTGCCATACCAAGAGCACAATAAAGGCCTATGATCATGAGCCACGAAGACCCACCATCACATTGAACCTTGAGCACCAAAGAAGTTTGTATCACGCCAACTACTGAACCAAACACTTTATCAATGTGCTGTGTGCACCAAAGTAAGGCATGTAATTGTTTAAAAGATTAATTAAAAAAGAATTAAACAAAAAGTCAAAAGCAAAATTACAAATGATGAATGTAGATATTACTTACAATGTAAACACATTTTTACCGTGTCCACTAATCATAATTTATTATTAATATAATTTTTAAAAATAATTATCATAAAAATTAATAAACTTATCATACATATTAACTTATCATACATAATAGATTATAATTAAATAATGGTGTAATTTTTTTTTTTAAAATTTTGATCTTTAAAGTATTATGATTATGCAATTTTAATCCTGAATATTACAACATATCTTAGTATCATGTCATTGTCAGGTAAGCATGTTAGAATCATGTCATTAGGAAACATATCATTTTAGTAACATCTATTAAAATATTGACGATAAATGAGCAGGGGACCAAAATTGTGCTATTGAAAAAAAATTAGGAATCAAAATTTGAAAAAATGCATAATCTTAGTACTAAAGTGTTAAAACTAGGTATAAGTCTTAATTTCTATTTTTTTTTCCTTTTTCTTTCGTTCTTGTTTCTCGCAATAAAACAATGGGTTATCACGATGTGAAATACTAGGCATGACAACGGGACGGGGCGGATATTGCATTCCCGGTCCCCGCCCCTGCCCCCAAACCCGCTCTCCATCCCGTTCCTGATCCTTGTCGGATTTTAAAACTCATCCTCATCCCCACACCTCTGCTGAGGTTCGGGTTTTCCCCGCCCCGTCCCCGCTATTTGATTAAAATTTAAAAAAAAAATATATAGCTTTTTTTATTGAAAAATTGGACAAAAAAACTAATTAAGTAACAAAAAAAATAATAATAACAAACCCACATTTAAAATATGAGATCATAATTTAAAAATTACAAAATAAAATCAATCAATTCAATTAAAAAATAGAAAATAATAAAAATTATATATTTTTTATTTTTTAATATTATTTATTACGGGACGGGGCGAAACGTATCAATAATCCCATAAAGATATTGAAGAATCCCAAAAAATTATGATTGTAGATGATCTCTTGGATAATAATAGCAACATCTCTCTCTTCCGAGAATTCTAAGAGGTGTTCCACCACATTGCTAGCATATTTGTTCATAGATAGTTGCCTATGCATCCAAACAGTTGAAACCGCATGAGGAGAATTATCCCACACATGATCTGGAGTTAGCAGTGATTGTGTTCGCTCTAAAAGTGTGGATGCATTATCTGTATGGTGCGAAATTGGTGGTATTCAGTGACCACAAGAGCCTCAAGTATTTGTTTGCTCAGAAAGAGCTGAACATGAGGCAGAGGCGATGGATGGAATTCCTCAAGGACTATGACTTTGAGTTGAAATACCATCCAGGGAAAGCGAATGTGGTAGCTGACGCTCTGAGCAGAAAACATGTAAGTGTCGCCTGTCTTATGATCTCTGAGTGTAAACTGATTGAGCAATTCAGAGATATGCATCTGTCCATGATAGAGGGTGTTGAAGGTCTGGGGTTGAGAAGGACCCAGATCGAGAATGAATTGATTCAGAGGATCCGGGAGGCCCAGAGACATGATGATAATGTGAGGACCATAATTGGTCAGCGGGATGTCTCCCAGGATGATCAGAATTGGATATTATACCAGGACCGGATCATAGTACCTAAAGGCGAGCTTGTGGATGCAGTTCTGACAGAGGCTCATAAAAGCTAGTTCAGCATTCATCCAGGTGCTACCAAGATGTATCAGGACTTAAAGAAGAAGTTTTGGTGGCCTGGGATGAAGAAAGATATAGCTGAGTATGTGACTAGATGTCTGGTATGCCAGAAGGTAAAGATCGAGCATCAGAGACCGTCAGGCCTATTACAGCTGTTACAGATCCCAGAATGGAAGTGGGATAGCATTTCCATGGATTTCGTGGTGGGATTACCGAGGACTCAGACGGGATGTGATTCCATCTGGGTCATTGTTGATAGGCTGACTAAGTCTGCTCATTTCTTACCTGTGAGAACTGACTATACTGCAGAGAGATTGACTCAGCTATATGTCAGAGAGATAGTCAGACTGCATGGAGTTCCAGAAAGTATCATCAGCGACAGAGACCCGAAGTTCACTTCCAGATTCTGGAGTGCGCTTCAGGAGGCCTTTGGGACTCAGCTGAAGCTCAGCACAGCCTATCATCCTCAGACGGATGACCAGACAGAGAGGACCATCCAGACCCTAGAGGATATGTTGAGGGCATGTGCATTAGAGCAGGGTGCCAGCTGGGACAGGTACCTACCTCTGGTAGAGTTCTCATACAATAATAGTTTTCATGCTAGTCTGGGCATGGCACCTTATGAGGCACTGTATGGTCGGAGGTGCAGAACTCCTATATGTTGGACTGAGGTGGGGGAGAGATAGCTTCTTGGACCTGAAATGGTTCAGGAGACCTCTGAGCAGATTAGGATGATCAAAGATAAGATATTGAAAGCTCAGAATCGTCAAAAGAGCTACTATGATCACAAGCATAGGCCGCTACAGTTTGAGGAAGGTGACCATGTATTCTCGAGACTCTCCCCTATCACAGGCGTGGGACGGGCCTTGGGTGTGAGGAAGCTAAGCCCTCGATTCATTGGTCCCTATCAGATACTTCAGAGGATTGGACCAGTAGCATATAGGCTAGCTTTACCTCCCCAATTGTCAGGATTACATGATGTCTTTCACGTGTCACAGTTGAGGAAGTATGTACCAGATCCATTACACGTGGTAGAACCTGACACGGTACAGATCAGAGAGAATCTTACGAGCCCTACACGACCTGTACAGATTCTAGACCGCATGGAGAAAAAGATCCGCAACAAGACCATTCCCATAATTAAAGTGCAATGGGAAGGAAGATCACCTGAGGAAGCGACTTGGGAACGAGAGCAGGAGCTATTACAGCTATATCCCGAGTTGTTTACCAGGTACGATTCTAAATTTTGCGGACAAAATTCCTAAAAAGGGGGGAAGAAATATAATAACCTAGGCTTTTATAAAAGAAAATAAAAGAAATAAAAATTTAAAATTTATAAAATTCCGTCGCAAAAGCCTTAGTAACGGATTTAGCGACGGAATTAGCGACGGATTTTTAGCGACGAAGTCTGGCGCCAGGAGCTCCAGAGTGGCGCCAAGAGCGCCACAGATGCTGGATTTTGGCGCCAGGAGCGCCAGGATGGCGCCAAGGGCGCCAGATACATCGTATGTTGGCGCCAGGAGTGCCAGGATGGCGCCAAGGGCGCCAAATGCACTGGAAACTGGCGCCAAGAGCGCCAAAGTGGCGCCAAGGGCGCGGCATGTCGGTTAGGCCACCTATAAGAGGCCAAATCGCGAATTTGCGGAGGAAAACGCTGTTCCTCTTCCTCCTTGACCCCAGACAGCCATTAGAGCACCCTAGAAGCTTCATATCTTCCTCCTAAAGCCATAACACACCTCCTAATCACTTCTAAACTTGATTTGAATCACATAGAAGCCAAAATCCAGCCAAGTTAGTGGGAGAACTCCAATTTCTTTGAGTTTCTTGAAGGAAGCTGAGTTTAGAAGGAGACAAAGATGGTTTAAGGACACTGGAGCTAGGAGAAATCCTTCTCTGGCCTTTCTTGATTGATTTACGATAAGAAACTCAGCTTATAACCGATGAATTGGTGAAATGAGAAATGTAGAGTATCGGTAGTTATATGATAATAGGGCTGGAATTAGGCTTAGGTTCTGTAGAGAGATGTAATCAGGAGATTGTTCTGAGCCATATGGCATATTGAAATTTCATTTGTGATGAAATTGGCATTTGGCTCTGGGCAGGAATATAGGGGTGCAAATGGGCGGTATTCTGGCCTCAATTAACTTAAGTGTCTTTACAAAAGTTATTCATGAGGCCAAATAATCGGTGAAAATATACTTATATATGTGTTTTGGCAGACTTGAATTAATGATA
>PYAF01000142.1:4049507-4059879 GCA_007407185.1 Glycine tomentella | reverse complement strand
CTTTTACTTAACTCTGGTAATATCTTTTTTTTTTTAACCTAAGTTAATTACCTCCATCAAATATAGATAACGTGGCTGAGACTTAACTTTTTAAAGTCAAATAAAAGACTTAAATGGTAATTTTAAAATTTTTAGAGAGATCAAATACAATAAAATTATTTTGAAAAGACTAAAATCAATATATAGGTTAATATTTAGACATCAAAATCATATTTAATAATTTATCGTAAATAATATGTGTTAATTTTTAATATATATATATATATATATATATATATATATATATGTGTATATAAGTTATTCTAAGCGACCCTTAAAGCATATGATCAAAAAACCAAATTAGTTTAGTCAAATTTTAAAGACAGAATTTTAAAATATATAATGAATCAGAAGTCTGAAAATAAAAATATTGAAACGTATCACTTTAAGATATTATTTGAATCAAATAAAAATATTCTTATTATTTAGAAAAACAATATTTTCCTTAAAAATATTATATCGCCTATACACACTTAAAATTTATGAAATCTTTTAAAAATAAAAATGAAAAAGAGAAATTGATGACGGAAACCAAACACGCCCTAGGGTTTTGACTCTATTATATATGTTAGCATTTCGGTATTTGTCTTTCATATTTCTCTGCGACTTGGAGGCTAGGGTTACCGGACTCTTGCGCTTTAATCTTTGCAATTCAGAAGCATGGGGCACTCCAATGTGTGGAACTCTCATCCAAAGAACTACGGACCTGGTTCCCGCACCTGGTATGTTACTCATCTTCATCAAATGGTGATTCAGGATGATAAAGTTGATCTTTTTCGCTCTTTGTTCCTTCTCAATTTGATTTTGCGATTATTATTAAGGTGTTTGCTTTTTTAGTTTGAAGCATTTAATTTGATCCCCCATATGAGTACTTTGAACCGTTGTTGTATTTTTCTCATTTTTTGGGTTGGAATAAGTTTCATACCATGACTATTGAAATGTTACTTTCTTTTGTTCTTCGTTAATATTAAAGAGGTGACTCTTCTATCCTGATTTCATAAGATATTCTTCTTACCGTTGATTTTCTCTGTTATTTTATTTTGTTGAAGGTTGAGTGTGTGTTTGGGTGGGTGTTTGATAATTTTGATTTTGAATGAAATTGATGATGTAATTGCTTTTGTATTGATTTCGGTTAAAATTGAGATTAGCATGGCCCCCTGCGCAAGGATTTTGGTTAAAATTTCTTTTCATGTTAAATAATTCAGTATATTTTTTTTTTACAGAAAGTAGAAGCTACACAAACTAAACATGGAAAATTTTACCTAAAATTATATTTATCGGTATTGTAATGTGATTTTGTTTGATTCAAAGTGAAATTGAAACGCACACTCAATCAAAAAGTTTACTCAAGGCCCACAATGAAGGACTTAATGGTTACGTTTGTGTTTGAGACGGGTTATGTTATTGATCAGTATAAGATGGGATTTTGAGTTGTTTTAAATTTCTGAGGATGTCCTTGGATTAGTAATTGAGCAACAAATTGCTAATGATTGTGTAAGGATAATGAATCATAAGTCATTTGTAAACTGCTATTTAATTCTTGATGGAGCAAAAATAAGCTGTCTCCAGTGTAGCTTGGATATTACCATGGATGTTTCTCACTAATTGCTTATTAAAAGTGTGCTGTGTATGCATTATAAAATGCATGTCTTACTTAAAAACTATATTGGTATATGACACCTTTATTTTCACTCTTTTTTTTCATAATCATGTCAATATGTAATGCAATCTTCTTTTTAAATGTTCAAAACTATAGCAATTTTGTTTTGCTAGTTTTAGACTGTTACAATACTGTCTAATGTCGGATTAGAATACTAGTTTGAGTTACTTGTACATCACATGGTTGGCTTTACATGAGATTTATTAATTGGGAATGTTGTTTACTGTTCTTTCCTATTTTGCAGCCGTGTGTGTGGGAATCCTCATGGATTGATCAGGAAGTATGGGCTTATGTGTTGCAGGCAGTGCTTCCGTAGCAATGCCAAGGAAATTGGCTTCATTAAGGTGAATATTTGGATCTATTTGTATAGATAGATTTCAAAATTTCCGAATTATTTTAACATAGGTGTTCATAACCACTTTTTTCTTCGTACCTTGCAGTATCGCTGAAGGATTAGTGTCCAACTACCCCACCCGGTTTGGATTCTTACATTAGGCTGATGATGATTTTACTATTTGAAGAACTTAAGAATTTTTGTGACATTTAGTGACGTTAATTATCAAACTCAATTTGTGGAACTAAGAATATTTTTGTTTTTTATATAATTGTTTTGAGCTATCTACATTTTTCTCCGTGAGCCATTTATCATTCTGCAATTCTTTTCCATGTGTATGCTCTCATTTTGACCATGATGGGGAAGCCATCATTGACTCGACTCGACTCCATACAATGCTATACTTTTGAATTTTAGGTCTGATTGGTTTTTAACCTAACTGCAATTCTTTCCCTTGTGTTTGCTCTCATTTTGGCCATGATGGGAAAGCCATCATCGACTCCATAGTCCATACAATGGTATACTTTTGGAAGTTAGGTCTGATTGGTTCTTAACCTAATCATGCCTAGAGAAAGCAAAGGAATTTCACTGTTGTTGAATACTTATGCGTTTGGTGAAAAGGAGAAAAATAATATTAGAGAAAATGTTATATTTTTTTTGGAATTCACATCTTTTGTATTTTATTTTAATTCATTTTTTTTCATCCTCTATATCAAATTGATCCTTATTACTTAACATTATCTATTGAGACTTTTGATCTTCGACTGGAAACTGGAGCGACGTGCAAATATTTTACTGAACAGTGCTTGGAAGGTGTGCTGCGTTGTGCAAATGATTTACTGAACAGATGCTTAATTTTGGAAAAACCATATTCCGTTTAAAAGATGGAGAGATTATTTCAAAATATACCATGAATGTAAAGTTTGGCATTCGATAATATAGTGACACCTCAGTGCATTACCTCCAAGCCTATTATTTTGAAAAGATACGAGATTTAAAGAGACAAGTCAGTGCGTTAAATATGCAAACTATTTGTCATAATTGAAGTTTATTGCGTTTGGAATCGACGCTTTATTTGAAGAGTGGCCCTTCTTGCCAGGAGCCGCTGAAGCTTTGAGGGGGCCAATACCTTGTCCTCCAAATGGCAAAGCATGTACTAGTTTCTTCTTTTTCTTCTCCAGATATCTCGCTCCAATTATAATAACCAAAATTTATAAGTATGCTATAGTAAAAATCAGGTCAAACATCTTTGTTCAATTTATTGACGTACCAAAAGGCACTCTCCTAGACTCTTAGTAGGAAGTATAAAAGCATCTTCGTAGGAAGTGGAAGAAATAAACTCCTTGGTGGGGGAACATGTAAAGATAGAAAGGTTTTTGCTCAAACGATGCGTAGATTTTGTATCCTCTTTTACCGGTTATGTTAGTAATCATGTTGGTCCGAATATGTCTTCCGTATTTTCAAGGGTCAGTGACAAAGTCCCTGTGCCTAACACGCTATTCTGGTTAGACGTCAAGCACAATCTTCAATCCTCTCCTTTATTACCAGTTTTAATTTTTCTCTCTTAATGGAAGTTTAACGTTGGGCCTGCTTATTTGTGCTAAGTTTAACAGGATAATGAAAATGGGAACACTACTTCAATGAATATTTGGTTTTATTTCGAAAAGTCAGCATTTTGTTTAATATACTGGAAAAGTAAAATATGAAGTCAAGTTTTAAGCGAGTAAATGCTATATACCACCTACAGAGCAAATGGAATAACATTAGGACGTTAACTTGCATGCATGCATTACAGCACCATAAGTTACGATCTTGTGCGTGGAACAAGATGTCTAGTGAAATAGTACCACTGTCTGCCATTCCAAGTATACAAAATGCTACATTTCCAACAAAAAAAAAAAAAAAAAAAACATGCAGAACAACATTCTAAATGGTGATCTTTTCATTGTCAATATGATACAGTCTTTAAGTTCAATGCCCACAGTTCAAAATGGCACAGGAAAAGTGACACCCATGCTGCCTGCCGTGAAATCCCAAGAGATTGGCCATCTTTGCCTTCATGCTCTTTGATCATTGACATGATTTGGAACTTCTGCTTGGCTGTCCAAGGGCATATATTGCGCCATGATTGCTCTGATTTCGGAATCCATGTATTGCTGCAAAACCACCAATAAAAATACCACTAAATTTTTATCCTATAAAACTGAATAAATTTAAATTACAAATGAATCATCACTATTCACTTATATCCTGATTTGGGACAAATTTTTAGTTATACACGCGAGGAATGTTGGGCAACTCAGCACGCTCTAATGCTACAGAATTTCAGCATTAAGCATCCAATAACACCACCAAAATGAGAGAAAGCAGCAGAGCTTACCCTTATTCTGTACTTGTACACAAGGAATGCCCCACCAGCAATCATAACTACGCCAAGTAAAATCAACCAAAAAGCAGCCCAAGTAGATCTTCCCTGACTGCCAGTTTTACCTGTAGGTAATCCAGTAGCGGGCATGACAACAAGCCTTTATAACAAACATATGCAAATGTAGGAGCAAGTAAAAAGTCTTGCATATTCAACTCACTTATGCAGGTATCGTGGTCCCTCATATACAGAAGATCTCCACTACAACTGCAGTCATAACTTCCCCACGTATCCTTGCAGCTACATTCAGGGCACTGACAAGCCTTCTTCTCTTTGCATTCATCAATATCTGTGAAGATGAAACATAAGTTCAGTTTCACTTGTTATGTGGAAATCAATCACTAGGTATGTATCATCAAGTTCACAATACTTGTTCAAACCCACAGATTATCGAAGTTCAGCTACTTAACTTGTGACAATAAGTAACAGTTTATCTAAGTATAGAAGCCAACATTTCACTAATTCACTTACGGAGACTGTAATAGGTTTCTCCTATAAAACAAACTGACAGGACATTACATCCCATCGAGAAAAATGGAGGAAAATAATTTTGACCAAGGTTCCAGGATAAAGTAAACCATTGATTGCTATTTAACATTTCACACTTTATAGAAGACATTCTGAATGTTCATATACAGTCACAAATAAAACTACTCAAAACAGAATCCAGGATTCTATTTGTGGTCTGATGTGTATATAGTATTTCCAAGCTGATCAATATAATTCAATCAGAGGTTTTGCTACAGGGTACAGGGGAAAAAAGTAAGAGATAAAATAATACAAGTATCCCTCACCTTCACAATTTTTGACACCATCACCTCTAAACCCTGTGGGACACTGGCATTTGACTCCTCCATTATCCTGTCCCCATAACAATTTATGCAATAATTCCGTTTCTAATATGGGGTTAACAATCCAATAGAACTTCAACCATCAAAACAAAATTTTTGTTGGAGATTAAATAAGTTGAGTGGAGTTGGGTCCAGAAACTTAATAATTACTAACCAAACAAGCAGAAAATGCATGTCCATTACGGGCATCATGCCAGCAGCCTCCATTGTTTATCTTGCAACGCCCAAGTCCACTTGCTGCAAAACCCAGAAGAAACTAGTTATATCAATTAAAATGCTTGTGGAGAGTAATAAAAGAATCACAGATGTCCCACAACAAAAGGATCATCACATCCAGCTCCACACAGCATAGAAGTGAAGGCAATAAACATGGAACACTAACAGTAAACACTCTTGAAAGTAAATTATGCAGACACAAAAGTGAAGCTTAAAGCCTTTTAACCTTCACAAGTCGTATAGCCATCTCCTTTGAATTGTACACCATCAACCAGAGGGCATTCACATACTCTCCCACGGAATGTATCCTGAGCATATACACAAATGTAAGAAAATCAAAAACTATAACCCCACATTGCTCTTTTATTAGCTAGTTATTTCACAGAGATAAATACCTTGCAAGCAGTGATGTTAGCTGCTTTATCCTGCCAGCAACCACCATTGTTTGTCAAGCACTCATTTGTCTCCACATCTGCCCAATAAAGTATGCCAGTCAGAAAGAATCAGGTCACAAAGTATATTTTCCTTGTACAAATAAAAAAAAAAAAAAAAGAAGTAAACACTTGCCATTGCTCAAGCAAACAGCTGGTTCAGTAGTTTCCTCAAACCCAGAACATATAGCCTTTAGAACAGCACCTTTCTCCAATTTTCCTGGAAAGATTCTGTTTAGAATTGGAACTCCAGATGACTACCAATCACAAGAGCATAGAGTACAAACCTCGATATTGTCGATTATTGACAACAAGAGTAGGCAATATGGTAACATCACCTCGCGATCCCTTTCCAATCTACCAAAACTAATATTGTTAAACATCTATAGATTACTGCACTGATACAATGAATGAATTAATAGCAATTATAAAACGCAATACTTGGGCATCTTGCTCCTCTTTCAAAACTGGATTATCAGTATCGGCATCTGGATCTCCCATGCACTTTTCAATCTTTTCGATATTAAGGCCTGCAGATATTGAAGAAACGCAACAGTAAAGTCATTATCAACCCCTGTAAGATAAAATAAGATGCGATGGTGATTTTATTTACCCAGTGATTTAATAACAGCATTTGCACATTCCTTATTGTACTTATTGTCCTTCATGGGGCATCTAATTTGAAAATCAGTGACATAATCCCACCACACCCAAGGCTTTTGAGTTTCATTTGCCACCTTGAAAACACATAACTGCCTTAAATTTTCAACAACGACATCTTTGCCATCATAACCTGTGGAGAAGTCTTGCTCAGGATCGGGAGCGCAATATCTACCATGATTTATGCACTGAGACTTGCACTGCTTGCTAAATGTGAATGCATGAGGACAGTACCAAGTAATATAATGGGGTGTAAACTGGGTGTAACCGCCTTTATCTAGAATCTGAGCTGCACCCTTGAAATCCTTGACAAATTCCATGAGCATATCACACTTAAGACCACACTCATCATTGCTGTTGGTCCACAACTCATACTCGACGCGATCATCTGGGTGAGGAACAGCCTCTCTCCAATCAAGGTTTACGTTAACCATATCGCCAACACTAATGGAATCCTTTAGTTTTTGAGCAAAACTTTTGCCAACCAGAGCAGAGGGTATAGTTATGTTCTCAACGTACTTGGCAGAAGAGCCATCCTCTTCAGGCGTGTCCATAGTTATTAAGGGCTCCTCAACATCATCTGCAACAAGAACCGCAGAAGCTCCAGCCTTCTGGGCATTCCAGACCTTCAAAGCAAAGAAGCAACCTGCCAAATAAAAGATTAGATTTGTTGTTCCTAATTGCTAATTGCTAATTGGGAGAGCTCTTTTTCAATTAGAAAAGAAAAATAGAAAAATAGAAATGTTACTTCCGCGATCGAGTAGAACAATGGTGGGAAGAGCACCGGGGGTTGATTTGAAGGAAATCCCAAAGTCATCAAACTCTTTGCAACCTTTTTTGTTATCCTTAGGGTAAAGGACGTTCCCGGCCATGCTACCACCGTATTGAGGTATTCCGAAGTTGCCAATGGCACTGTCGTGCGTCCCTCTTATTTTCTCCGGCGATGTCACTCTCAGGCTGTTCTTCTCCACCACGAATCGACCCATTATTGACACGGGCACCAACACTAACCCCACAACCCACAAACTCATGAACCATCTCCAAACCTTCATTTTTTTCCTTTTCTTTTTTCGAATCTCTCTCACAAAAACAAAATCATCATCTCTACTCTACCATTACCATGCCAGCTGTACTGTGTTGCTTATTTTTCTTTCTTGCACAAACCAAACCACTCTGCCACTCTACTCACTTCTCCTTGCTCTTCATTTCAATGCTTTCTCAACCGACAATCAACCTTTTTTCATTTCAGTCTTACTTTACTATTATTATCATAACTAAATATAAAATCACTTTTATTCAACCCGTGCTTTTTTCGTTTTATGTAAAAAATATATACTAATATTCATAAATTAATCACATTTTACCCAAGACAAGGACAAATCAACGAACAATAATTTTTTTTTCTGGTTCACAATTGACCTGCGTGAGAATATAATCCACAATAAAGCAAATGGTCCTTTGCAAAATAATAATGGTAAAGTTATTTTTTACTTTTTATGAAAAACAAAAGAGATTCCTAAAGTAGTAGCCAAGGATTAAAAGGATGCCAAAATCAAATACTGAAAGAAAAATGTTGTCGCATATATTTTTTTTGGGATACAACTTGGTCAAAACTTTATATCATTACCATCAAATTCTTAAATTAAATAATATGCAAATGTTTATTTCAAATTTTATAACATATGTTTAATAAAATTATTTACTATTAAAAAGATTATCATATGTCATCGTTTAAATGAAAATATGATGATCATATATCTTTTTTTAGTAATCAGTAGTTACATGACGAGTTCCTATTCCACCAATGCCCAAAAGTTTAGTACCCACTCCCACTCTATAATCGATGCATGATAACAAATAACCAACCAAAATTGAATATTTTGTCTCTCCTCAAATATTTAAATTTAAAAATATTTTTACTAATTTATTACAAACATTACATTTTCTTATACCTGTAAATATTTGGTTAAATAAACATCATATAATTATTTGGATAAATATCATAAATTGAATATTAGTATATTTATAAAGGTAAAGATATTATCACTCCTAAAGAAGTTAAAAGTTTACTTTACACTTTGCAGCTAGTAGAGATAGAAAGAGAAGAAAAATAAAATGATAAATATAATAAAAAGAAAGAGAAAGATAAAAACTATAGAAATTAGATATAAAAATTTAAGATTATTCTTAGTATATCATTCGGTAAGAAAATGATAAGAAGATATTATTTAAAATAAATATTTTATTACCCTAAAAGATGAATAAACAAATATTTTATAACCTTTTGCCCACGCATACTTCCTCTTTCTACAACCCTATCCGAAGATTATTAGATCAAACAAGAGGTTATTAACTTCATGTTTTTAAAATATGTTTAGATAAGCTTTGAAAAAATGTTTTTAACACAACAAATTAGAAGATGTTTTAAAAATTATTAAGATGATTTGACAAGTTTTTCATTTTATTTATGTTGGAAATCTTAACTAATCATTATAAAAACTTAACTTTCAAGTATTCAAAATACAAGAAAAAAAACGTTTTTTATTAGCTGAGGCGAAAAAAAAAAAGTAGTGCGAATGTCCATTGCAGCCAGTAACAATTTGACAAGTGCAATCAGTGACTCACTCCGACCAATCGTAGTCAGACATAAGTTTTCGTCTTTCTTCTTATGGAGGATTTTTGGTGCTGAGTATATTAGCTTATTAATTTTATAAATTGTATAGTAACTCTTATTAACAAAAATAAAAATATTAACTCTTTCTGTATAAGAAAAATTTAATTATTGATTTTATAAAATAAATATATTTCCTGGATTTATCAGTCACTAAATCGTTAACAGTAATATAAAAAAATCGTCATTACATTTAAAATGGATTTATACTAGTTTATTTTGGAATTAAAATAATTCTTAATAACAATTATAAAAAATAAGAATAAATATTTTTATAAGAACAAAAAAATTCATATCAGTTTAATAAGAAAATCTATCCAGCCATATCAGTTTAATAAGAAATTCAATCATATGTATAGAGAGAAAGGTATGTGCATTAATCACGAGGTTCTATCTATCCATATCAGATTAATAAGAAAATCTATCCATATCTGTACCGTAAGTGGTCCCCAAAATCAATGGGTCTACTAACATACATCAAACATATATTTCATTTCATGAGGATGAAAATGATTCAGGCTACTAGGGATGAAATGAGGTAGTATAAGTATAACGAGTATTTGTATTTAAGAAAATATTTATATTTAGATTCACATCTATGTGAATTACAATACCAATATATTTATTTGCTTGGCTATTTATATATTTATATTCAATCTTATTATTAATATTTTAGTTCATTTAAGGTTTAAGTGTATTTTTGTCTAAATCAAAGATTCTGAATGTCTTTCAATCCATTACATCTGAGACTAATTCCATTTACGATACATGATTGGTATTAGTGTTAAGAAATTTTGGAATCTTATGTTAAATAGATCATTTTAAGTCATATAAATTCAACGAGATTTTATAACATTAGGTCAATTCTTTGGATTTTGGTCTTTTGATTTTAATTGTGTAATTTTAAGTTTTATAATATACTTTAAAAATTATGTCTTTCTATAATTAAAGTAGATATAATATTTTATGTTACTTTTTAGTTTAAATCTCTTAAATTATTAAAATTTTCAAATATTTGGGAGCTTATGATATCATTGAGATATAAATAATTTTATAATTTAACAGTAAAACATTTTGTGAAGACT
>PYAF01000142.1:4015436-4049407 GCA_007407185.1 Glycine tomentella | reverse complement strand
AAAACTTAAAAAGCCATTTTATACTATCAATATATTTTTATTTTAATGTAGTACTTTATTTGGTACTTTATCTTTTATGTTTAAAAGTATACAAAGTGTATTCCTCCACTCTTTATGTGATAATAATAATGTTTGGTACATAATTTACTATTAGCTATAAATATAAAATCTCTCTTATGTCCCTTAAATTAAGAATTAGGATTTGATTCTCTTGCATTTAGATTTACAAGGATGAAGGTGAAGTTAGGTTCTCCGGTAATTTTTGAAATACAATTATACACTTTTCTTTTGTCCATGAAAAATATTTCCATTCCTTTAAAAGCTGGTACAAGAAGAGGAATTTGTATTATTAATGTCGACCTAATGATAGGATTTGTATTATTCACAAATAATTTGTATTGATCTTAAATTCAAACTTCACAACTGCTATTATAAAAGAAATTGTAAGTAACTTCTGGCTTGAAACTTATAAGAATAGCTATTCGTCTCGTAGGTTGCTGGAATTTGTTAATGGACTGTGGGTTGTGAATTTCCATTCTTGTTTGGCATTTGTTTTGATTCTTTGATGGGCAAGTAGAACTCCAAAAACTTTTCAACTTTTACCTAGAAGGCAATACTTAGCAGTTTAAACCTTATCTCATGTTTTCAGAGTTATGAGAAGGCCGGAGTTAATGAGTTATGCGTTAATGTTATGAGTAGTAGGGGAGGGTAAGCAGGTTGACCCGCTTTATATAAGGTTTGTTCGTGTAAGTTCATATTGGTAGTGGATTGTGTTAAAGTGTACCATACTCTTACACGGATTTAATACATTGTCCATCCCCATCCCTTTCATCTTGCGGGTCAAACATGCTCATTTACGTGCTTAATTTGAAAAAAATTATAATTTCAAAATAAATATATTTTTTCTCTTAAAAAATAGTTAATTACACTAAATTATATATATATATATATATATTTTTAAAAAATTCTTAATAAATATCTAACAAATACTCAATTATAAAAGTGTTAACATAAACAAATAAATTTTGAACATAAATGCAAAGAAATTTTGATTTGGACTTCTAGAATTAATTGAATTTGGGTTGTGTTTGACGGGTGGTTGTGGGTTTACAGTCCAACACGCAAATCCCGCGATCCAATCCTGCATAGCTAGCAGATTATGGGACTGGTCCAAAATCCTGCATAACCATGAATGTTTAAGAAAATTTGGTCCATGACCCGCAGACCGTGGACTGATCCATGGACCTGAGCCCCTTTACCACACGCTCTAACCAAGTGACCTATACCAACTATTGCAATTTTTTCCATCTAAAATAATTCTCTCATAGCATATGATTGAATCAAAATAGCATCAGTAAGTGTAAGCACTGCAGTAAAGTCAGAATCTGGGATTCATGGCTGTGAAGGGAATATTTCATACTAGAGAATGATCACAGTATCACACATGTCTTGACCGTTTCCTTTAAAAGAGATGATTCAACTGCCCCCCAACCCAACCTGCTATAATTACCAAACGTAGTACAAGACCAGAGTAGGGATTGTATTATATATATATATATATATATATATATATATATATATATATATGTATGTATGTAACTCAAATAGCCAATTACCAACTAAAACCATCTCTTACAAGACATGGAACAAACAGCAAAGCCTAAAGCATTCATCATCATCATCCTAAACCATATTATTTGCCAAGTCCATTCCCGAAACCTGGCAACCTCTCCTTCACCTGCACCCGTATGCGTAGTTCATCTGCTATTTACTATCAAACTTCTTTTTTCTTTTCTGGCTTAAATTCAATGGATAATCCTTCTAAATTTCAAAATCATTTTTCAGGCCAGTATTGCCCCTGAAACATATCCGAGGAGCTTGGAAGCCACGTGAAGAAAGGAAAGCAAATCCAAGGTTAGATTCCTTTCCAGCAACATGTCAAACAAAGTGCAATCAATGCAAGCCTTGTGTGCCAGTCGAGGTGACTATCAAAACAATGGCAGAGGAAGAGAACGAGTACTATCCCATAGCGTGGATGTGCATGTGCCAGAGCAACATTTTTTTACCTTAGGCAATTTTATTCTACAATTCTATGCCTACCTAGCTTGCTAGTTAGTTCACTTGAGTTACGTTACCAACTTTAATCTCTAAACTAGTTTTCCTTCAAGAAACTTTAGCAATACATTAGTTTCAATTTATAACTAGCAAGATAAGATCGCACATCCTATATATATATTTGATCTTAGTCAAAATCCAAAAGGGTTTCTATCGCATGAAATGCAAACATTTCTTACGTTAACAGATATGAAATGCAACTTGGAACTTGACATATAAAGGCGATGCTTCTTTGTGGGTCTATCTGTTTGGGTTAGGAAAAGATAGAATTGTATACATTATTATTATTATGTCATTGATTCACGGGTCAATGTAATAGAGCGGTCAAACTATAAACACGTACATTAATTAATCTATGTTAAAGAATAGCCAACCTCTTGGCTTTTGTTATGAGAAGTTCAATTCAGAAATTCTGAGGCCAAGCAAATTCAACAGAAATGACGATAAATTAAGGTCAATTTGACATACAATACCATAATAAAGTCAATAACTTGATAAAACTATGATCTCCGACCTTATTTACAATTTGATCTACTGTCTACGACTATAATTATGGAATAAAAGAAGAGACTGCCTGTTTGAATTCATGCTAATAATCTAAAATCATGTTGAAATGCTACTAAATGCATTTTTAAATAAATATTCACATATTTGATTGAATTAATATTGAATTTAAAATTAATTTTGAATTGTGTTAAATTTTATTGCTAGTTTATTTTTAGAATGAAAACTTTCTAACATAAATTATTTTATTTAAAATCAATTTTCGCAAACACTAAATTTTCAGGATGTCTTGTGCTTGGATGGGGATTCAAGAGGTATCAACCTAGTTGGGATTATTTTAATTTCCATCCTGCAGGTTTCAACCATTTTGCTTTTAAAAAAAAAGTACATATGAAAAGAGAAAACATGTTAGTTCGTGGAAACTTAGAAAACCCACGTTTTTGTTAATATAATTACAGATAAAGTTTCAGCCTTGCAGGACTTGGCCCTGTGGTTGTTTCTTTCAAACATTTGCTTTAGGAAGTGGCGATGAGCTGTTGAGCATAATTTTACCATGCACCATATATATTCAAAGGACCTACCGAAATATTTTTCACCCCTGTCCAATTGCCAATTTATAATACCATTTTCCAGTTACCAATTTGAATTTAAACAAAGACCCTTCAACCGTCAACACAATTGGAGGCAAATTATTTAGCAACATGCACTTATCAACTTTATATATTCAGCAAATCATTATTTACTCTTTCTTTCATTTTTAATTTCAAGATATGATGTGTGTGAGTGTGAATCCACTTTACACAGCTAAAAATTGCAAATCCAACTAACTATATTAATGTATATTATTTTAAATTAAGACATTATTATTACTATTCTAGTCTAGTATTGGGGGAAGGAGTTGCATGTCATTTTACATAAACAAGGCATCCATGGAAGATGTTTAGCAGTATAAATATGGCCTCCTCGTTGCATAGGCTATAACAAAAGCAAACATTATTAGTTGAAGGAAGGGGGTTGCGATCGATTTGTGAGAGGAAGATATGAAGCAACTGAAGGTTTGATTCCGTACATTATTGATACGATAAGGAAGCAAAAGCCTGGGCACATGAAGAGCAAGAGTTTGTCCCATTCACATTCAAATAGCTCCGATTCCTCTGAGTTCTTGGAGTTGGTCAGCCCCACTGCCAATAACCTTCGTAATCGTAAATCATAATACCTTCAATTCAAACAACCACATCAGTGGAACATTTTTTTTTTTAATTACTATTTTATTCATTCATTTGTTGATAAATTAAAGCAATTGTATAAATACCGTATTAGATTTCTAATTTCTGTTAGCTGTGATGCTTGAATACTGAATAAAAACATGTCTCTATTTTATAACTTTCCTATTCGAATTAATTTATAAAGGTCTGGTGCTGCATGCGACCTTGTAAAAATGAAGCAACGGTGAATAATTGATTGGATAAGTGATTTTTGGGGGAAAATTATGCGTTTTTGGGATTTGTGTTCAACTGTTTATTCATTGATTTGCTATATATATAGACTAGTTTATAAGATTCAAAAAGCTGAAAACTTACATATCTAAGTTTATTTGCTAATCTATCTATAAAGAAGTTACAAAATTCAAAAACTAACACTAATCTTAAAAACTAATAGATTTGTAAAATTTAAAAACTAACAAGTTTATCTATAATTCTAAATTTAAAACTTGAATTCCTTGATATGTGTCCAACACTCCTTTTCAAGTTGTGATTGAAATGTCAAGAACACTCAACTTGTTAAGAAGTAGTTGATAAGCATCACCTTCAAGTGGTTTGGTAAAAATGTCCACTAATTGGTCATAAGAACATAGATAGGAAGGAACAATAAGGTTTGATTGAATTTTTTTACGAATAAAATAACAATCAATCTCAATGTGTTTACTGCATTCATGAAACACTGGATTTTCAGCAATCTCAATGTGTTTACTGCATTCATGAAACACTGGATTTTCAGCAATGTGAATAGTAACTTGATTGTCACAATGAACTGGTATTTGTTGTGAATGGGCAATACCAAGATCATAAAGGAGAGATTTTAACCATTGCAACTTAGAAGTAAGGGCTGCAAGGGAACGATATTCTGATTCGACATAAGAACTAGAAAGATCAATGAGTGATAGGACAACCAACCCAATCCGAGTCAGCATATCCAACTAAAATAATAGGACTGGATGAAGAGAGAAATAAGCCTTTACCAACACTACCTTTAAGGTCACGAAGAACATGTTTTGCTACATCAAGATGGGAGGAGCATGGAGATTGCATTTATTGACTAAGAGTATTGACAAAATATTGAATATTAGGTTGAGTGACCGTTAGATATAAGAGGCGTCAACAAGTCGACGATAAGTAGTTAGATCTGGAAGAGGAGTACCATCATTTGGTTTTAAACATTTGATGGTTTACAACCAGTCATAGCAGCATAAGATAGTATGTCAAGGGTATATTTTTGTTGACATAAAAATATTCCTTTTTTTATATGGAGGGACTTCAATACCTAAGAAATATTGAAGCTTTCTAAGATCATTGATTGAAAAAGACTTAGCAATGAATTGTTTGATATAAAAAATGGCATCATCATTATTGTTAGTTATGATTATATCATCGACGTAAACAAAAACAAAATAGATATCTGATTGCAAATATAAGTAAGTAGACTATAATAAAAAATGGATTGGCAAAAACCTCTTTGAATGAAAGTGGTTGAAAATTTGGAAAACCATTGACGAGAAGTTTGTTTAAGACTGTAAATTGATTTATGTAATTTTCATACACAAGCCTCCCCCTTATATGAAAATCTAGGAGGTAGCTTCATATACATTTCATTGAGATCAAGTTGGTGCAATGACCCTTTTAATAGCAACAATGGAGAGAAGAAGGCGAACTGTGACCAATTTTGCTATAGGTGTAAAAGTATCATGATAATCTATATCTTTAACTTGAGTATAGCCTTTTGCAATTAAACGAGTTATATACCACTCAATAGAACTATTGGCTCGATATTTTATCTTGTAAACCCATTTACAACAATTGGAGATTTTCCTTCAGAAATGAGCACAAAGACCAAGTGTTGTTTGATTCAAGGGTCTGGATTTCTTTACCCATGATATCACACCATTCAACTTATTTCATGGCTTGAGAAAAGGATGTTGGTTCTTGGTTTTCAATGATATTGGTGAGAAAGCCTCGATGAGAGACTCTTAGATTTGATAGGTAAAAGTGGTTTGCAATGGAAAATTTGTTAGAAAGCCATGTATTTGGTAACAAGTAGCAAAGGTATGGCCATGCTTTTTGCAATGTTCATAGTAAGGACGTGGACGCTTTTCGAGATTTTGAAATGATGGCTTAGAAGCCTGAAGTGCAGTCAATGTGAGCAGTTGATTGAACATTGATTTCTTGTTGTTTTTCTTCTTAACGAACTAGATTGTAGATACGCAGAATTGAAGGGTATTGTTCCATCAAGAGAATCTAACTACGAATAACAGAGAAGTAATCGTGAAGTCCTTGAAGAAATTTCATGGCACAATCTTGATTTTGTTGATCAGTAATGTTTTTAGCATTGCCATAAATGAATGGAGAGATGGAAACAATGGAGCTGAGTTTATCTCATAGAGATTCTCGTGGTGTGAAATATAAAGAAACATACATGTCTTCTTACTTTAGAGCAAAAATAGATTATTTCAATTGATAGATTTTAGAAGCATTTGATTGAGAAAAACAATCATTTAAATTTGTCCAAATTTGTGTTGCAATTTTAGCATACAAAATACTTGGACGAATATCAGGAGAGACAGAATTAAAAATCCAACTTGCAACCAAGTCATTACAACATTGCCAATTGGGAATTTCCTCTTTCTACTTGGGGCTTAGGAGGGACCCATCAACAAACCCAAGTTTGGTTTTTTGCATTAAGTGCCATTGTGACAGCACGACTCCACGAACTATAACTGTCCCGTCAACAAGGGTGTAACAAGAATAATTGAATGGCTATTTGAGTGATGAATTATATAGGAATTTGTATCCATGAGTGTGATTGAATTGGGAGAAAGGGATGTGGAAGCCATGGTGGAAAAACCTCGGATTCACTTATACCATGTAAAAATGAAACAAGAGTGAAGAATTGATTAGTGAACTTCATTGTTTATTCATTGATTTGCTATGTTACAAGATTCAAAAAGTTGAAACCAATTGGATCTAAGTTTATCTGCTAGTCTATCTATAAAGAAATTACAAAATTCAAAAATTAACAATAATCTTAAAAACTAACATATTTGTAAAATTCAAAAGCTAAGAATAATCTTAAAAACTAACATATATGTAAAATTCAAAACTAACAAATTTATTTATAATTCTAAAATTAAAATAACAGATATGCATATCTAAATCTAAAAATTACTAACAATTTAAATTTAAAACTTGAACTTCTTAATATAGGTCCAAGAGACCTTAATTGGATATCATGTCATGGATGTAACCAGCCAAAAACATGGATGAGGGAGGGCATAGAGACCTGGCGGATTTGTCCACTCAGCACTGTGACTGCTATAGGAGTGATGATCAGACGTTTCAAATTCATGTCTTTTTTTTTCCTGTTATACCATGCACTAATTGGAGTTTTTTTTTTTCTTTTCTTTTCATGAGACTGATCGCTGATAAGAAAAATAAATAATAAAATGAAGGGAATTTGAAATCCTATAACTCAGAAATTTTAATATCCATTTTTCATATTTTGCAGATAAAAATATATATTCACTTCTAATTTGATAATTTAAAACAAGCAAACAAATGATATATCAACATAAATTTAATTTTAATCTAAATATGTACAGTTTAATTTAAATAAAAAAATATGATTTTTTTAAAAAAAATCAATGTATTTAAGAATTTACAAAAAATAAATAAAATTTAAAATACAAATAATCAGTGTTTGAAACGAAAAATATTTTTTTTATTTAAGAACTTTAAAGAAACTAGTTTAAAAATTGATCAAAAAATTAAATAATAAAATAATATTAAATTAAATAATAATAAGGCCTAACATTATAAGGAGAATATAAAATATAATAAAACTAATTTTCATGCTGATGGCCGAAGATTATAATATAAAGGTAAAAATTAAAATAGAAAAAAAAACTATACATCAATAGTATAAAATTTAATCACATATTATTTATAATAACCAACTATAAATTTAAAAGTAAAGTGAATTAAATATGTGATTTATATGTTTGAAAATGTTTATTATGGTGTTGCGAATAAAGAGAGAGAAGTAAAAGGGAAAGTGATCATTGGAGAGGAGAGGGCATGGGAATCCGATCGGTGTTCGATGGCGGCGAGCTGAGAAGGGAATTGGAGAAAAGTGGAATTGACCCTAAATTCATTCCAATCATATGGAAGCATATCCTGCTCTCTGCGAATGCGAAAAAGAAAGATGAAGATTGGGATTGGGAGAAACAAGTTCCCTCCTTGCCCTCTTCGGCCTACTCTCTCCTTCGTTCCAACTTCAAAACCCCTCTCTCTTCCTCTCTTCACTCCGTTTTCCACTCTGCCGACAACCTCACGTCCAAGCTCCTCATCCAGCTCCACAACAATCATGGACCTTTCGTCGAGGCTGTCATTATGAGGTACGATACTCGTTTGGGCAAATATGCTGGCCAACCTCGCCCCGGTGGTCTCAGAGCTACTTTGTGTATTTCATCTCAGGTAACCTTAGCTACCTTATCTTTTCTTTTCTTTTCTTTTCTTTTTCTATTGTTAATGCTTCCTTTTCTGTTGTGCAGGTTGGATGCAAAATGGGTTGCAATTTCTGTGCCACTGGATCCATGGGATTCAAAAACAACCTATCATCCGGAGAAATTGTGGAACAGCTCGTTCATGCCTCTACCTTCTCACAAATCCGTAATGTTGTCTTCATGGGAATGGGAGAGCCTCTCAACAACTATTCTGCTGTTGTAGAAGCCGTTCGCATCATGACTGGGTTGCCATTTCAATTGTCATCCAAAAGGATTACCATCTCAACGGTATAAACATGTATATAGCCAAGGCTTTGATGGCCATTTTTGATTAAAATCTTAGAATTGGTTTCTTACATTTCTTTAATAGGTTGGCATCATTCATGCTATCAACAAGCTTCATAATGACCTGCCTGGTTTGAACTTGGCTGTCTCACTGCATGCACCAGCCCAAGACATCCGTTGCCAGATAATGCCTGCTGCTCGTGCTTTCCCTTTGGGAAAACTCATGGATTCACTGAAAGACTATCAAAGGAAAAGGTCATTCATACTTTCTCTCAACAATTTCTCTCATTTTTTAAGCCATTAATATTAATATTTCATCCTTAATTATAGTCTGCAGAAAATATTAATTGAATACATAATGCTTGATGGGGTGAACGACGAAGAGCACCATGCCCACCAATTGGGAAAACTGTTAGATACATTTCAAGTGGTAAATACTCAACAGCTTCTTTCTTTCTCTATTCAATATTCAATGTCTCTACCAAACATTTATGCTCTGCCCCCATAATTCCCATTCCACTCTTCTACTCTAATAAAATGTAGGCAATCGTGAATGAATAGTGGTGTTTCTCGATAATTCAGTGACTCTCAAGAAAAAGTTCTTAAAACTTGATCGTCATTCTCTGCTCAGTTACACAATGCTGTTAAGTACCAACATTTTGCATATGCTCTGAATTTTGAAACAGGTTGTGAACTTAATACCTTTCAACTCTATTGGTACCTTGAGTCAATTCAAACCTACCAGTGAGCAGAAAGTATCAAATTTTCAGAAAATTCTTAGGGGTACCTATAATATTCGAACAACAGTTCGGAAGCAGATGGGTCAGGACATAAGTGGTGCTTGTGGACAATTGGTGGTGAACATATCTGACAAGTCTCTTGGCAATACAGTTCCCCTAACGGACATAGAAGATCTTGTTATCTGATATCATATAGCTTCAATTTAATTCTTGCCCTTAATTTTAATTTCGTTTCCTAGTTTTTCTATTCTTTTTAAGTTTGATTCTACAGAAATTAGAAGTAGAACTGTAGAAGACATGGTGCACTGGCTGAAATGCAACCAAAATGCTTCATATGAATGTGTGATGATCTTTTAGATTTTGATAAAATTGAATTTCGAAGAATTGAAGATAAAAACAACATCATTTGTGAGAATATTTTAAAAGTTTAGAAGAATTGATTTTGTATAAAGCTTAGATTTCACCTGATAGATAAAATATCCTTGTGAAGAAATTTGTGAGTGCTGTTGGTTAGGACTTAGGATCCAATTGCAGGGTACGACTCCAAGTAAAAATAAATTACTTTTGAAGGGTAAATATATGTAGCTTTTAAAAATTCAGTGAATCTCGTGTCTACAACAATTGGAAAAGAATGTAAGTAATACACTTTCTAACATATTTTTTTTAATATATTTTATTATTGATTAAAATTTGTTGAAAATTATAAAAAAAAGACTCATTAAATGAGAATGAAAATCATTAAAATTTGTAATTTTCAACTAACAGTTACAACTAATGGTGGAGTGTGTTAATGTATTGGAAAGAAAGTGTCATAGAAGGTGTTATAAGCATTTCTTATAACTAAATTCACCTTAAAAGTTTAAAAATCTACTTTCACATTTGTGATGTCCATAACCGTTTTCCAATTCAGCTAAACCACCGTAATAGTGGTGAGTACATAAATTGACCAAAATAAAAATCATAGACATTTAGATACTTCGCGAATAAGAAATTGTCTAACACAAGCAAAAATGCTTCATTACAATTCCAAATTGCAAATTGCTCTGTGCTCCATTCCAACTTTAAAGCCTGCCTGCCTCAATTGAATCCAGTTTGCATCTTCTAAAATTGACAATTGAAAATGGTGATAGCTTGATATATTGTAAGAGACAGACAGACTCAGCAACTTAGAGTTCGTGCAGCGCATGCTTATATAAATTACACATACACACGTATGATATTATGAAGCCAAGAGTGCTTCCAGCTTTGCAATCTGGTCATCCTCATTCTGTGGAATGGGATCCTTATTTACCTCTTGATACAAATCATGCTTCCACTTCTCAGGACGATAACCTTGTCTGCCATTAAATTTATCTATTCCCTTGTAACTGTCATTGCCTCCATACCTTCTTCCCCTCCTAGCTTCACCCTTGTCATTTGCAAAATGCTTCTCAGGTCTATCCAAATGCTGTGGATTGCTGTTTCTTTCCTCCTTCTGGCTTGACTTTACTGCAGCCACATTAGCATCACCTGAATCCACTACAATCTTCTTCTCTCTAAATGCAGCTCTTTTCCTAGACCTTCCGGTAAAACCATCTCTTCTCTGGAAAGTATTATCATCCAGTTTAGCTTGTGATTTCTCATTTCTCTGCACTCTACCAAGATTTTTCTCTTCCCTTTCATTAATATTAAGCTGTTTCTTTGTGTCCTTCCACCATCCACGCTCTTGAATAAAAACAAATTAATTAGATTATATTCTGTGAACAACTAAGTTTTGTGTAATATTTCCATCTGATGGCTCAAAATTATAAAATCAAATAATTTTGTTTCTCAATCACATTTGATAACAAAATGGCTAAAACATATTATAACTGAAAAAACATTTTTTCTTGCACAAAATGAAAGGAATATTGCACTTGTATGACTAGAGTCAATATACAAATCATGCATACACAGGATTCCCAACACAACATGAAGACAAAATAAATATCCAAAAAAAAAAAATGGAAACTCACCCTTCCTTTGACCAGAGCTTCGGCCAACCTGCTCAGTCCCACCTCGTTCATTGTGCTGTTATAAAACATGCATAGGCAAGCTTAAGGTGGTTATAGTCACTTGAAGGCATGGTGCCGAACACGAACCCCACTAAATCACCCCCAAAAATATAGATTGCATACACCGAATAAAAATCAAGCATGCAAAAAAATTTAAATCTCTTGTTGAATTAAGACGTTTTCTTAAACACAAGTGACTATAAATACTCCAAGTCCTTACAAATTAGAGGCTGTAAGAACTAAGAGCCATTTTCAACAATGATCAATGGAAAAGAGTTGATACATTCAACTCAATAATCAACGATGCATGCAGTAACTGACTGACTCTCCGAGTAAAGACTAAAGATGATTAATTGTATGCAACCCAAAGAAAATATAATAACTGATCTTAAAACAAAGCTAAGATTTTTCGTTTTGCCAAGCAAGCCGTTAAATTAAAAGGGCAAAAAACTAATAATAGTAATAAACAATTGGTATGCACAAGACCTGAAAATAAGCGAGAGATGTTGGAAGTTGGATAGGATCATTTGGTTTGTTGTGCTTAGCGAAATGAGCTTCATTTTGAACATTAGTGCTACTTGACACTCTCTCTCTGTCTTCTTTTCTATATCCATCCCTTCTATATCTCTTGTTGGGGCTACAAATAACGAAGAAAGACAAAATGAAACGAAATTCGGTTATAAACAGAAAAGTTTAGAAGAAAAGAGTGATCTCACTCACTTTGAATCGAATCTAGAATGGCGTCGCTTGGAATCGGAATCGGATTGACGACCAGACATTCTGAATCTTAGGTTTGTTTTCTCTTCACTTCACTTTTTATCCGCACCACGCACTCTATTTTTCAATATGAATTTAAAATTAGATAAATAGTTGTTTTTGTTAAAGGTTATGACTATAAGAAATCATTGTCTAAAAAAAATGAAAAAATAAAATTTAATTTTTAAAAGTAAAAAAAGGGAGATAAATTTATATCACTGCGGTTAGTTTTACTGAATTATTTAACGGATAAAAATTAATAATAAAATAAATTTTCTAATTTTTTATATTTTTAAAGATAAAATTTTGTTTTCTCACCTTTTCAAAAATAAGTTTTCAGTATCACCTAAAAACAAAAACAATTATTTATTTTTTATAATTTTAATAAAATGAAGGATATTACTTTGGTGGATTAATATTTTAAATAAATCATAACTCATAGTTAGATTAATTTTATTTCATAGGTCAAATTTACATTTTCTATATTTTCTATATCAGATAATAGCTCCCACAAATTTCTTCCTGACATCATAGGAACCACTGTCGTCAACCACCCTAAGATGCTAATCGTGCTACAGTAGGAATTGGATTTGTGAGTTAAATCGGAAAATAAGAAAGAAAAAAAAACATTTGATTGTGAATGGATTTAGAATTTAATTAGTGTGAAGAATTGTTAATTGTTTTGTGAGAAGCATTGAATTGGATTTTACTAGAGTTATGGAGAATGGGTGATGTTGATGTTGTTTTGCCTCCTTCGAAAGTGTCTTATTGCTGGATTGAAGAAACAAATTTAAGATGGTAAAGTTGCTGCATCTTTAGTTGTTGTGGCAGAGGAAAGGGGAAAACAATATGGGCCAGAAATTGCCACGGGCAGTGGTGAACGGTGGTTGAAGGTTGTGAGTAAGGAATTGGAGGGAAAGAGGAATGTTACGAGGAAGAGGATCTATGGTAAAATATACACCACAGATCAATCCGACGATTGGTAATTATGGTTCAAAATGAACCACTTTTATAGGTGATCCACTCTAAAATTGGCCAAAAATGAATCAAAGATACAAATTTTTATACAATTTTAAAAATAATTTATTTTATTTTATTGTATGATATGTTATAAAATATAAGTGAAAATTAATTATAAGATTACTTAATTTATTAACAAAGCACTTGTTTTGGAGTTCTTAGATTTACATTTTCAAAAATGTTAAAAGGAAAACATCTTTTTTTCAAACGTTATGCTTCTTATTTTGTACAGTTGCAATGAAAGACTTGCTTCCAGTATTGCAGTCATCTTCTTGACTTCTTTGGTTGCGATCCAATGGCTATTCCACCAAACAAAATGCTCGGAAGTTGCGATGAGATTGTTTCTTTAGGTTGTGGTGCGAGATAGGAAGTGTACCACTATTAGCTGGATATAGAATAAAAAGTTTGTTAGTTTATTATTCTTTAACAATATTTTTTTTTTTTATGAAAACAATTACATCAAAAATCGAAAGCACACATGTCAACTGTTTCGTAGGTTTCGTACCAAATAGCATTGCTCATGTTGAAATAGGTATAGAATATTTTCGTGTTGCTTTCAAGTTTTGAAAATAGAATTATAATTAAAAATTACTCCCGAACACATATTTTGACTACCATTCTCACAAATTTACTGTGTGTTTAGTTGCATCATGAAATGACAAAAACTACGTAAAATATATGGAAAAAAATATTAAAGCGATAAAGTACTATTCTACTGATTTTCAAAACTTTACTGAATTCATTTTAAGATGCTAAAACTCTACACACATATTTATACTCATAAATTTGGTGCATTTGATTCGTTAAAAAACATGATACGAAAGAATAAAAATATAATTATTTTATTTCACATTTGATATGAAAAGTGATAAAGGAAAAACACAAATAAAATAAAAATAATAACACAAACTCAATTGTTTATTACTAGGTGAATCTTGGGCCTCTTCCCCTCCCTACAACCTCCCCCCTCCCCCAATCCATGACCTCCTTTCTCTCGCATTCATCCCTACCTCTCTTGCACTCCCACCATTTGCACCTCTCATTTTTCTCCTTTCTTCACCCCAAAGTTGTCTCAAGTCATCTCATTTTTTTTTTTCTTTTGCTTTTCCCATATCTTAATTTTCATAATGTAATTATTTTTAATACTTTGCGGAAGTTAGTCTCCATAATGTAGTTAGCGGTATTGGGCAACTAAGCATGCTAGGTGGATAATGGACGTAAAATCCCAGCAAGACGACCATCAATACTCTTGCAACGGTACACTGTTTCAAAATTGCCCATTTTCTTTCATTTTTAACCAGTCTTTTTTTCTTGAGGAATTCTTTTAACCAGTCTTCAATTCAACTTGGAAATAGTTTATAATTTAGATACATGTTATTTGTAAAATTTGTATAACTAAGAAAATTTTGAGATATAATAATATTTTGAAGAGAAAGACACCGAAAATAATATTGTAATTGTATAAAATATTGTATAAATAATATGATTACTCACGGGGACATGTCACGTGAATGAAAATATTAAATACAACCTAAATTACAAGGTTTCATTTTACAACCTGAATTACAAGTAGATGAATTTATTATTTTATACATGTTACAAGGAAAAATAACATGCATATTATACAATAACTAACAAATTGAGTTATTCTGTACATTATAATAAATGGACAGCTTTGATTACTTTTTAACAAAAAAATAATCAATGGGTGTATAACTGCCTTCTTTCTGCGACAACTTTTGCTTCTTGGATTTGCTTTGTCTAGTGACTCCATCCTTCTGACCCTTACTGAATGAAAATATATTAATCAGATTACGTTAAAGAACTCCTTAAGCAAAATTGAGAAGACACACTAGCACTCTGTCAATTCGTATGTTGGAATTGTAAAAGGTAAAGTAAATTGTACAAGATAAATATTGTACCTTTGACTCGGAACAGATGTTTGGTGAACCCTAGATTCTTCCTTTTGAAGCTTTTCGGCAAGATGAAAATCAGAGTGCTCCAATCTTTCCTCAACAAAACTTGGAGGCAGTTCTATTCCACAAAGTGAACATTTGTAGTCATTCAACCACAACATTGTCTTCTCCTGACAACAAGAATCAAGTCTCTCATCCTCCAGGAGATTAGATCCATTCTTCACATTTATGCCTTCAAACTGCCCCAGGTAAGAAGTTGATCCCAGTACTTCTGTAAGTCCACTGTAGTGAGAACTTGTAGCATCATTACTAGATGTTTGCACCTGGTAAATACAGCAGAAAGCATAAATAGAAGCAACATGAAAATGCTCCTCAATCAATTTCTGAATCCAGTTATATATGGCAAAACAAGGGGAAGTCATGATCTGCGACATCTGGAAAAGAACTACAATTTTTATTGACATCTCCCGAAGTAATGAAATTGGTAATGGTCTTCTGTGTGGGATCAGACTTAGCACTACACTTGTCTCCATTGAACTGTGATACTCGAAGGCCTAACAGAATAAAAATATTTGTTATGCTGACACAGATAAGGCACAAATGTGAACTCTCATAGTCTATCTGTAAACAATAAGCACCTTCTTATCTAGGCCTTGAGCACCGTGTTGATAAATGTCAAGAATAATAAACCTGACAGAAACACATACCTATCAATCTTACTGAAATAGGAAGTTCAGCTTGTAGCAACTTTTTAGCATGCTTCAAAATATCCTCGCTTGAGCTGATGTACTTCTGTAATGTCACAGCTCTAGTTCGAACCTATAGGTTGTGCGTTTATTAGCACTTGCAAGAAAAGTATAGTCGGACAATAAATTGTAGGGAGACAACTAAACATCACTAAAGAGACCTGAACAAAAATCAAGAAAAATCAACAAATCATAATATCCTTGTGGTCAAGTACATTGCTCTTCAACAACAACAGGTGACTTTAGTTCAACAAATCATTTTTTTTTCTTCAATCAAGTTTTATATTCAGAGGTGACAAACCAACTAAACAGTTCTCGACCAGTATAATGAAAATATTAAGAGAAAACAGTGTCAAGTCATCAATAACTAGTAATACCTCAAAAGAAGCAGTTTTTAGTTTAAGAGTCAATGTTGGCCCAGACAGACCCTCTTTTTGCATGTCAGCTGATAGCATTTCAGCAAGCTCCTCTGCAAACATAAGCTTTGCAGGGTTCATATGCTGATGACTGATGGGTAAATATACCAAAAGTCTTATCTAATTCAGAAACTCAGCATGTCATAGTCAACTGCTAAACTTTTCAAAAAGCCACGCAAGTGCAATGAATTTAAGGCTGCAATCCAAACCAATTGAATCCCAGATATTTGAGTTTCAATAAAGAGGTCCATACTAGAAATCCCAAGTAATTGACTAGAGCTTATGATGACTACATTGAAAATATGAAATCCAAGAAATTTCCTTGAAAGATAAACAATAATATAATAGACAAGAGAGATACCCAATTTTTTATGCAACAGCACTTCATCCTTGGTGGCAGAAAATGTTCTTTCACAACTAATACTTTTTCGAAATCTTACTTGGGGAGAATCTGTCTGCCCAAGACCTAAACCTACAGAGCAAAAAAAATCTGCAGCAAATTCACTTAAACTCACATATATTAAAGGAAATCCATAATTAATTTGGGATGGAACATATGATCAAAACACAAATTATGGTCAGAAAACCTAAATTACATACTTAACAAATAGTAGCTGTACAAAGAAGAACATAGAATTTTCAAAATAGATGTTAAAACAATAAAAATTAAAAATTAAAAACTTGTACAAAGTTCAGCAGAATTGCCATGTAAACGTAGGAAATCTACAGGGCAGTAAATTTAATTTGCATATTAGTTTTTCACATTAATAAAGAAAGCAGCAACACCAGAACAGATGGCTAACCTGCTGTTGACTGAGAGAAAAATGCACAAATGTAGCTACTCTTCTCCAGCATCTGCTCACATGTGTTAATTCCAAAAACTCCCTTCAAAATATGTTCAGTGACCTTACCAATGCCCCCAATCTGTTAGTATCATTCATCATTATTAATCACAAAAGTGCCTCTTTTAAAGACAAATGCATATAAAACAGTCATGCAGCCCACATCTAGGAGAAAACCAATAATTTGGAATCAGGAAACCCCAATAATTGATGAAATCAGTATACAATAAACTCAAGCACACCTTTCTGATAGGAAGGGAGGATACAAAGGTCATAACAGCCATGCGGTCATTTGACAAAACATACTGTCCATTTGGCTTGTTTATGTCTGAACAAACCTATATGAGAGTAAAATGTCAATATTATAAGGCCATAGCATGAAATTTCCCAGGAAGATAAAACAATCATTTCATCTCTACTAAAGGGGTTAGTATCTTAAATGTAAAATGATAAGGTGCTTTAAAGCTTCTACTTCAACAAATGGGCTGTTAACATAGCTATGGGGAAAATGTTTGGGAGATAGTACCCAGAACCTTAGCAAGTAAGCAATTTGGTGCCACTCCAGCACTGCATGTGAGACCAGTCTCTTCATAAACACCAGCTCTGAGTTCTTGGGCAATCTACGTATTCCAAATTTACAAAATCAAGATATAATACATTAAAGGTCTTTCGTTGTAAAATTAATCCAAAGCACGCGCCAACTTACTTCTTCACTTTTGACATTCCTTTCTCTGCAAACTTCAGTTATATCAAGGTATGCTTCATCAAGGCTACCAGCAATGAAATTGGGATCATACCTCCCAAAAACTAACAATAATAAGTTTATATTAAGCTAACATCAGTAATTAAAAGGAAAAGTTGCAATTAAAATCAATCACAAACAGCAAGAATACCTTTTCTGGTCAAATCAGTGTAGTAAGTATACTTTTTGAAATCTGTTGGGACAAAGATTAATTCTGGACATAGCTTACGTGCAATGAAGCCAGGCATGGCAGCTCGAACCCCAAATTTCCGGGCCTATGTAAAGACCAAATGAGGATCAGGAATTCCATGATTCAGTAGATTAAGACCAGATAATACTGAAACAATGTCAAGGTCATAGTAAACCTCATAGTTGGCAGTAGATAACATGGACATGCTCCCAACAGCCATTGGCTTGCCCTTCAATGTAGGGTTACTTAAGGTCTCAACTGCAGCATAGAAAGCATCCATATCTACATGTAACCAAATCCTTGAAAGGTCACGCGAAGCTTCCAGCTCAACAATTCTTCTATCAGCAACCTGTCATGAGGAAAAGATTTTACATTCTCTCCTTTAGGCTTTGTTTGGGAGTTAGGAGGGAAAGGGAAGGAAAGAGATTCAAGGGGAAGGGAGGGGAAGGAAAGGGAGGAAAATGAGGGAAGTTCCATTCTCCTTGTTTGGGAGTTAAAAATATATTAAGAGAGGGAAATAGAGAGTTAATAAGAAATTTTTACAATTTTTTCCTTATTTAAAAAATTAATACATTCTATATTTTACACTGATTAAGGTAGGATAATAATTTTATTAACACTGCTGGTATAAGATAATAATTTTAGTTACTTTTCCTTCTAAAAACCTCCCAAATAGGGGGGATTATAATTTCTAAGCATTTGAGGGTTTTGGAGGAGTTTTAAAAATCCCTAAATCCTTTCCCTCAAAAATTATAACTCACAAACAAGGAGATTACTCCAGCTAAACCTTCCTTTCCCTCCCCTCCCCTCTAAAACCCCTCTCCCAAACAAACCCTTAGGCTTTGTTTGGGAGCTAAGAGGGAAAGGGAAGGAAAGAGATTCAAGGGGAAGGGAGGGGAAGGAAAGGGAGG
This sequence comes from Glycine tomentella, assembly GCA_007407185.1. NCBI lineage: Eukaryota > Viridiplantae > Streptophyta > Magnoliopsida > Fabales > Fabaceae > Glycine > Glycine tomentella. The sequence goes on along the minus strand of PYAF01000142.1, from coordinate 4,030,415 downwards.
AAAATGAGAGAAGTTCCCTTCTCCTTGTTTGGGAGTTAAAAATGTATTAAGAGAGGGAAATAAAGAGTTAATAAGAAATTTTTACAATTTTTTCCTTATTTAAAAAATTAATATATTTTATATTTTACACTAACTATGATAGAATAGTAATTTTATTAACACTGCTGATATAAGATAATAATTTTAGTTACTTTTCCTTCTAAAAACCCCTCAAATAGGGGGGACAACAATTTATAGGATTTGAAGGGTTTCAGAGGAGTTTTAAAAATCCTTAAATCCTTTCCCTCAAAAATTAAAACTCGCAAACAAGAGAATGACTCTTCCTAAACCTTTCTTTTCCCTCCCTTCTCCTCCTAACTCCCTCTCCCAAACATACCCTTAGTGTAGTATGAAAATGGGAATTTGTTGGTAAAAAGATAAACCTTTTGATAATAGGCCAAGTCTTCTTGTGTGAGGTTTGCACACTGAATTCGCAGGTTATCAATTTTCCGCTTAATAAAAGCTTCCTTGCGTTCCTCGTTTTGAAAATATTTGGACCCTTTGCTCATTTCATAAACTACCCTTTGAACTTTCTCCTTGTCAACCCATTCCATTCCTTAAGAACAGAATAGCAAATTTTATTCATTCAAATAAATTCCAAGAAACCGAAGCGAATAAGAGAATTAAGAAAGAGAAAAGACTTGCTTTGGCAGTTGTGTAAACAGTGTGGTAAGATTGCCATGGACGATCGTCTTCGCTTCCCTTTCCCTTCATCGCATTCGCACTCCTTTGCAATCACTTTTTTCTCTTCCCTGCCCAGCATTTTCCCCCGTCTTTATTAACTTTACAATCATTATTTTCAAAATAATTCTTTAATTCATTAAAAAATTAAACTCATATCTATTTTTTTTTATTAGCAGTAGGTGTCACGAAATTTATAATAATTTACATCCCTATTCAACTAGACATTTCATAAAATCTCGATGACATTTTTATATTCAAGAGAAATTTAAAATATAAAGTAAAAGTTCACGTCACGGAGAATTGAAATTTGAAATACTAAGTTAAAATATTTGTATATATTAAAGTTTATTAATTTGATTATTGAATATTTTCATATAGATCAAACATTTGTAATTCTGCAATCTTATAGTAAACATTTACTTATATTTTAAAGTTATTTATTTGTTAAATTAAATTTATTTAATGGCGTATTAAATAATTTTTAAATTTATAAAAAAAATCAGTTTGATTTACTAGAATTTTAAATTTAAAGATTTAGAATTTTAAATTTAAAGATTGGATTGATAATATTTAATATGTACAATGAGTTCTTACAAACAAATATTTTACCAAAAGTTACTTTTTAGAATAACTTGTATATTTATGTGCATTATCCTGTCACGTTTTTCCTAACTCAGTTTCTCCCAAACGATAAAAAAAGTATCAATATAAAATATTTAATTTAATTCTATAATTTTAAAATTTTGAAGGGAACCAGGCTCACCCTTGCATCCCTTGGACATGTACCTACCCATAATGAGCCTATTTGTTTAAGTTTTTTTATTTATAAAAAACACTTTTTAATAAAATAAGTAATTTTATGTTTTTTTTGTGTTTGTCTAATTTTTTAAAGAAATAACTACTATTCACTTCCTAAAAATAATTTTTTTCATTATCACTTTTTAAAGTTTAAACGTGGCCCAAAATTTTGTTAAATTTATGCTAAATTATAATTGAAAATTGATAGTAAAACTTTGCATATCTTCTTTCAAAATCTTGTGTTCTATAAATATGCTAATAATATTTTATTAATTTTTAGGATTTTTCAATCATTTTCTATTATATCATTTTAAATATTCCCCAAAAAACAGGTTAAACTCAACATACGATTCGTTAGTTAATAAATTACAATCTTACAAATATTATTGCCACAAAAAAATCTAAAAAATATTACAGATTTACGTAAATAGAATGAATATACAGTGAGAGAAACCATTCAACTTAAGCAGCGATGAGGGTTATAATATTACAGATTTACATGATGCAGGTAATCAATATATGATTTCATTTTCTCCCCTCAAGAAAACAAATTGTCAAATTCTATAGAGCTCTCCTTTCCAATTTTACATCACGAGCCTGCCTCAGCACTAACCATTGTATATCAGGAAGGAACCAATACCATCTTGGTTCGCAAGTCCCTCAAAATCTGAGCCGAAAAAATCAAAAGCTCAACCATTTCGAGCCCTGCAGCAGAAACAGTATCCCTCTTCTCATCACTGCATTCCTGATGCCCTGTGTCACTGCCCACATTGTATCCAATATAACTAATATCTGCCTCAACCGACCAACTGGTGGGTAAGGAGCTGCCAAGAGCAGTCCTTAAAAGTTCTGCCTCATGAATAACGTCATTAAGGATTTCTGAAACACCCGAAATTGTACCTTCCGAAATCACAGACTCCTTGACCTAAAACACATATCAAGCAGGCAACCCATGTTAACAAATTTTAGCTTTCAAATTTCAAAAACTAAACAGGATAAGGTTTCTTGCTATTCCATGCTAGCATGTTAAACAATTTCTATTTATGACCCCAAAACATGCAATCCCACCTGAGGCCCCTCTTCCCCCGGTCTCTATCAAATATAAAACAAAATAGTATGATACCTTTAAAAGAGAGAAACGAAGTCTATGAATTGATGAAGTTAAATGCTCCATGCTTTCCATGCTTTCCTTTAGAGTTGCATTTTCAATCTTCATTCTGATAAACATAAGTAAACTATAAGTCAACAGAAGGCTGAAAAGAAATACCATATGTCATGGTGGTATCTTCAAACAGATCAAATAGCTCTGACATGGTTTTAAGTTTATTGAGTATAGTAAGACAAGATCTTCCGTTTGACAAATCAAAGTTTAGGACCCTCCTCATCTCCCAAAGGTGAATTGAATTTGCAAATAGCTGAAATCTTGGGAAATAATCTTCCCCATACATGCTTAAGTCCTCTAAAGTATTCTTTGAACTGAAAGGCTTTTTGTACCAAGGACTAAGGTATCATCCCTCTACCTTAAAATTTTCATTACTAAAAAAAAAAATCCAGCCACAATCATCCATCAATCGAATAAAATCAGAAAAAACAAACTCCCAAAATTACCACATGCCTTGCAAAATCCATACTGCTGGATCGATGATTGAAATTTTTTCCTTCATTATTTGAACTACTGTCCACTTCATTTCCACTAACATCCAGTGGGCCAATCCATCGTCTCAAATATGATTTCTTCAATAAGTTCTTTAAAGTTCCATCTCTTTCACAAGTAACAAGCTGTCTATCGCCAGTGTTGACCACACCTTTCCCTTGTTTAGGTTCATGACCCAATTTTCTGCACATGCATTAGAATGAAAGTTTTATTATTCAAAATGGCATTCCATTGTAATGAAGGAGAAACTTTTGAGCTAGCAGGAGAAAGAAACACAAATAAGGGCAGGGATAAAATTCAAGTGACTGCTGATGAATGATTAAGAATCCAATTGGTGGTAAAAACAAAAGTAAAATCCTTTAAAAGCAAGATTAAAGGAAGAGACACGGCTGTATTATTATTTATTGCATAAATATATTCTGTTACTTTGTTTGACATGCAATACAAAAACTTGATATTTTATTAAACCTTCAAGATTGAAAAAGAAATACCAACAGAGTGCCAGAAGGGGGAATGGTGGTGTTGGAAGGACAATCAAAGTCAATGAGACATCATGAAGATTTTGTAATTTGTATGGCAATAAGTTTCAGGAAAAAAATAGAACACACCTCTGAGCATCATACTTTAGTATCTTAAAGGTACCTAGTGTTACTTAAAACCAAAAAAAAAAAACATAGTGTACTTGTGTAGTATTTCAGTTCTTCACATGACGTCCAGTTGTTAATCATGATAGAGTTGAAGACAATCAAAATCATTAACTTACATAGTATTTTGTCCAGCCCTTTTTTTTTCTGAGTTTCTCCTCTCCTAAAGTGGAGAAGCTGAGCCATAACATTTTTTTTAATGAACAAAAGCTCAAAAAATAGAACTTCTACAGAAGCTCAATACAGGAGCTTCTATTTTTAAGGAGAGAAAGTCCAAAAATGTTAGGTCAAATACTACCTTAGAAGATATACTTAAAAGAAAAAAATTAGACAACAAAGCATGTTAATGCAACTTTATCCTTTAAAATAAAAAAATGACACAAGAAACAGAAGTATAAAAATACTACTCCCTCCAGTCCTATTTAAGAGACCCGAATTTGAAATGGTACTTGTTCCTTTTTATAAAACCCAATCTATAATGTTTATTGCATTAATTATTTTTAGACTAGAAATGTCCCTCATTAAAAGAAGAGAGAGAATGTATTGACAAACAATTTTAAGAGAGAGAAATATTAATGACAGGGATAGTTTTGGAAAAAGTTATAAATTTAACCTGCAAAAAAAACATTCACATGATCAAAACATCATAGTTCTACAGCAGCAGTTATAGTGAAGATATAAAACACTTGAAACAAAGTTCAGAAAATGCAATTTTTTATTCATTTCTTAATTGGATAAGTATATTAAATAAAAGTAAAACAACAGATCCTAGAGGTGACAAACAAGGCTGGGGAGAAAATTTTCAGTTACAAATTATCTCAAACAAGTGAACCAGGTATTAATGAAACAAGGACATAATACCTTTATAAGTATTAATGCAACAATTCTACCATCCCACAAAATAAATAAATAAACAAGTGTTACCTCGTGATATCATAAGCAATCTGAAACATCAGATTTATTGCTATCAACTAAATTAACCACTTTTTTTAATCTTGATAAATTAGGTAATTGGGTCTTATATATAGGAACACAGGGAGTACTTTTTTCTAGGGATATTTTATTGAAGAAAACAGACACAAATGCTTTGGTAAAAATTCACTACAAAGTAACAGAGTAAAAATATACAACAATATTGAATTAGTAATCATCATCATAAAAGTATCATACTCCAGAAGTAATTGATGCTCCTGCTTCAATTGAGCCAATTCCATAAGAGCTTTCACCTTTTCATTAGTAACCTGAAGTAAAAAAAATCAAACAAAAAACTATTTGTAAACAATGGATAATATTCATAATATCACATGTGGATGTGTTACTAAAGTACAATTGCTCTGACCCACAATTCAGAGGCACAGACGTTATCTATTTTATATATCTTGAAGAGGAACATCAGCATAGCTTCATTGATGAAGAATGTGAATAGAAAAAATTACAAAAAAAAAAAAATAACATAGAAGAACATAGTAACCATCAATCCTGATGTTGCAAATATACAACTAACATTCTTCTCAGACCAACATAGTCTATATATTATACTTAGCAGTTAGCACAACCATAAACCATTTTCTAAACCCTACCAGCACCAAGCTACTAGCATCTCAGTATTTGCAGTGTTCCAAGAGTCTGAAGCAATGATGTGACAGACAAGTACCTGCAACAAGTTCCTTTGAAGTTCTTCAGTTTTTCCTTGAAGAGCCGAATTCACATTTCTCTCTAATAGATGTCTTTCCTCCTGCTGTGATAAAAGCAATAAGGCAGCAACCTGAAATATAAAGCATGGTAAACATCAGAAAGCTAGATTACAATACATTGGAAGCACAAATACTTTGATTAGTGATGAGAAAAAGAAAAACTAAATACATGAGATTTATAATAAATGTGAAGACAGTACAAACACCTTCTCTTGCAATGCCATTGCTAAAGCATCAGATGCATCACCTTTTACACCAGCATCCACTGACAGTGCACTAGGACTATTCCTCTGTGAAAGAGTAATGGAAAAAGTTAATGAATTCCAAGGATTGAATCTTTTAAACGTCAACAAAAATCAGTGAAATACAGCCAGAGTGCCAGACTATAATCTAGGCCAAGTTAAGACATTTATGTTGCAGCTCCATTATTAGAAGACTTTTATAAGAGCACTGCCATTATTATACCATCATAATCAACTCATCTAAAATAAAAAATAAAAAATAAAACCCTTCACATACACTTTTTAATTATATTAAACAGTAATGTATATTACTGATAGAATACATTGTAAAAGCTTTAGGAAAACACATTGCATTTTTTGTTATCAGGCTGGCCTGTTGTTTTCAGCTTGGAAGTAATCAGGTGGGCATGAAAGTAACACATCTTTCCAAATATCACTTGAAGATGATCATGCTGGCCACATTATGCTCAAAAGTGACTAGCCCAATTTCAGTTTGACAATGATTGGACTGGAAAAAAAACTAATTTTCCTAGGATGCTCTGTCATTCTTTTCCCTCTACTTCTAGTCTTTTTAGTCCTCTGTTTTATTTGTAATTGTATTACTATGATATTTTCAATTCTCAATTATGTAAATCTTCAAGAAAAGTATGCTACTGCAATCTGTAATTTTGAATAATATTAAAATAAATCATATCCCTTTACTTCACTATGCACTATCTATAGCTCTACAAGCAATCGATTGCTATAAGTGCACTATTTGCATCTAACAAAATGAGATGTCCCTTTTTAAAAGGGATGCAGTAATAGCCTCATAGAGTTTCAAACCTTGGACTCTGAGACAGTTTTAGTTTGAGGGCTTATATGTAAATCCGCACATTCAGACTCTTCTAGTTCTGCATCTCTTTGGGGGGTCAAATTCGGTACAGCAGATCAAAACTCTGAACTTTTTCATCAATCGTATTGATTATGGATTTAATACTGGATTCTCCATCACCAAGTAAATTCATAATTTCATCCCTACACTTAGAATGATAATGTTTCAAGTCTGCTATGCCATTCTCAATCACTTTGTCCATAGAAATCTGCAAAGGAGTCATCAGAATCCAGAATAAACAGATGTATCAAAATGACTTTTTTCTATCAAATTTTGAGAGCACTCACTTGTTTCTTTTCTAATACATTGACTCTCTTCTTCAAATGATTTTCAATTTCCAAGCCCTAAAGCATCCAAAACAGATAAAGAATGACTGATAATTGGAAGAACCAAAAAAAAAAAAAAAAAGGTTAACAAGGCAGCAACAAGCTCTGATAACAGAGGCAAATTAGATCATACCACACTTAGTTTATTTTGAAGATAATCCATGGAATTCCTCATTCTCTCCAGCTGTTCTTCTAATGCACTCTGTCTGAGAAATTGTTATTCACAATATGTACACGACATACAATCTCAAAACAATAATTTCCCATGTAACAACACTACAACAGTAATCTGTCATCACAGATATACATAGCATGCCAAATCAAACTAGGTTCAAAAGGATGTGGTGAGTTTTAGCAGTTGCCATACTGGACACCATACCAAATAATCAGCAAAGGAACACATCACCTGATAATCAAGGAAAGAGAATATCAGGGTTTTTGAAATCTTACAATGTATTTAGAGGTGGAAGCATCATTGAAACTCCACACCTCCTCAGAGTCACCCAAAAGACATGCACATTTCTCATCCCAACTTGTATCTTCAAATTCTTTCAGAGAATGTTGCCTGATCTGAAAGAACTTATTAATTACCTGAAAATTCATAACAATACAAAGAGAAAGGCCAAAAAAGAGTAAAAAAAAATGTCATGTATTTAAGATCCATTAAATGGCAAAAATATTTTTTGTTATATATTGCATAATGATGAAATTAATAGGAAATATGCAGGAAAACTTGTTTTTGGATTATTACTTCTGTATGCTAAGAAACTGTTGGAACAGCTTTGTTATGAATGACAAAGGAAATGAAAAAGGAAAAGATAGAGAGTCACAGAGAGGGTAAGAGAGTGAAAGAGGGAGAGAGCTGGAACACTACCTTCTTGAAATTTTCATTTTGCTTCATATGTACTGCTTGATCAATCTGCAGAGCATCATTAAATTCCTTTAGTTTAAGACAATCTGAGGTGAGCTCCTCTACCCTGTGTTACAGATAGATTGTAAGTAAAATAAAAAAAAAGTTTTTCCAGGTAAACCATATTTTTCATGTCATAAAAAACAAGATAATAATGAACAGTGGTATAGGTTATCCTACAATATGCACATAAGTTTCAACCTTTCAATCTTGCTTCAGAAATTACCATGTAGAAAAAAAATTAACATCTCTGATAAGAGAGCTCATATGGCCCTCCATGTAAAAAAGTGGAGTACAAGAATAGGTGTTGAAGTTTTGGAAATCAATTCTAAAGTATACATACACAGTTGCAAGCACAGCTTCAACAGAAAGTGAGAAAAAGTCAAACACATCTCTTCCATGGACCATAGTTGTTATAATTCTTGGGTGGATCTCAGTATATTTGTCCTATATCTTCTTTGTTACACCAAGCATAATAAAGCTACAAGTGCATCATGTCATCATCATCATCTACTTGGAATTAGATAGAATAAAAACAGGATCTTTTCTGGGACCTCCTAAGCCACCTATCTTTCCATTTCATCTTTCTTTGGTAATTTGTTGTCATTGATAAATATGCAATAAAATGACAGAAAGATTAAGCATACCTCTTATGGATACCATTTATTAGTTGCAACATTGTTTCTTCCTTTTCTTTGGCCTTCTCAGCCTGTTAGTATCAAGAATTTTGAAAATATCAACTACAACAGAACTAAGAAGTAGTATTGAAAATGATAATTTTTTTAATGAAAACGGCAACTATTGTAACCTCAATTATTGCTTGATCCCTTTCAGCAAAAGCAGCAGCCACACAACCTTGGAAAAATTTAACCTGCTTCTCAGCTTCCATATTCTGCACATATAAATTTGAAGTCAATAGTTACATTATTCCTCATGTACAATTAAGTCGAAGTACATAACAAAACCATAAACCTCAAATCACAACAAAAAAAATCATGTTAACTCTTTCAACGAGCTCTAGAATGTGCACAATCAATTTATAAATTGGATGAAGAACTCTTCCATAATCCATTATTTCAAGTAAAGTTTAAAAAAATTTCAGACGAATAAATGCATAAGTAATAACGGTTTGTAATCTTGCATCCAACAACACAAGTTGCTAAAGCTGGATAATGGATTCCCGATGCAATCTCTAAGGTAGAGTGTAAAACAAAATGAAGAACAATGGGTGAGGAGAGAGACCTTTGAAACCTCAGCGCTGTGTAGATCTGCCAGTTGACCCTGAATACAATAAAGTAAGTATGTTAACAAAATAGAAGGAAATTTTAAGCAAGAAAGACAAAAAATTCAGTAACTCACTTTAATTCTGTATGCCTCAGAAAGCTCCTCCTGTAGATTTAGATTGTCTCTTGTGCAAGCAGCCATCTTGTTTTTCAGACTCTCAATCTCCTGCTCCAATCCAGCTGTCCTAATTGGGCATGGATTTCAATATAGTTTTGTTGGGCTTAAGATGATAGATACTCATTCATTGTATGTAGATATGCCTAAGACTAAGAGTAGGAAAATAAACAGATACCTTTGAAAATGCATTCGGGTAGCCACAGCAAGGTAGCCAGGCCCAGCTTGCTGCATGCATAACTGTTCGATATCTTTGCGTAATTCATCACGCTCTACAAAATTATATACTCTGTAAATGACTTGAATGCCAAATGAAATTTTACAAGAGACAATAGTCAATCAAATCAACATCAGTCTAGTGTTCTTACTAAACTAAACCTACATAAAACTATCCAATGTAAGAGAGGGAAAAAAATGGGCATACCCTGTTCCAGTTGTTGCATACGAGCCAACAATGATTCATCATCTGTACTCTCTGCCATTCTGGAACATAAAAGTAGGCGAAAAGCAGGTATTAATTTCAGAAGCACAAGTGAGCTTCTACTACCACCCTCACCCCCAAAAACTAAACGAACCTTATTGGACAAAATCAATAAATAACTATGCCTTGCGTACGAAGATGAGATGGAATTGGAAGAGCAAGATTGTTCAATTCAATTCAATGAAAAGGAAGGAGCCGATAAGCAGAAGCACATCAAATTCGAATGCTTTCTGAAACTCACCAACTCCGATGGAGAGTTTCCGTAGCAAAGCCAATGGGAAATAAGCAACTTGGTAATTAAGCCCGTTTAACATAATCTTTTTTATTTTTTTATTTTTTTACAATAAACTCCAAAATTATTACACAAATTAATCCTTTTTAATTACTGCATTTAACTAATAATAGTATTAAAATTTGTACTGCAAACGTATTTTTGTTAAATTATAAAATATTTATTATCTTTTTGAAAAAAATTGTCCAATATAAGATTCGAACTCCTAGACCAAAATTTATAAAAATCACAAACTTTTGTGAGCCTGGTATTTTATTTAATGGTCTCACAATTTTGTAGCATTGAAAAAATTTAATCATATTAAAATGAATGTTTTGAAGGAAATCTTACTAACACTCCTCTTGAATGAATTATCGAATAATTAATTGTCGAATCAAGTAATTATCGAAATCAACGAGAAAATTCATTTAAGAGAAATATTGGTTGATGAAAATATTAATTGGATACTTTGAAATGAGAAATATGATAATTTTACCAATATAGTTTAGTATGATATGATTAGTATATAATATTTTTGTTAAGAATATAGTCATGAATTTGATTGTACTTATAAAAAAAATATATTGAGAAAAATTAATTAGATCTCAATATTTCAAAAGATTAATAATTAACTTTTAACTCAGAAATATCTGATTAAAAAATGATAATTTTCTTCTAATTACTATTTGGAATTTTGAGCTGAAAATAACTTAATTGTGGCTGAAAATAAAAGTTTATTTATGTGGCTCTTTACAAGTTGTGTACTTGGTATTTGTAAGCCTATATAATTTTTTTTTTAATATAAGCCTACATAAATAGTTTCCTATTAATTAAACTTCTTTACCATGTTTTAAATCTAATAGACTGTCTTCTTTTTTTTTTCATTTTAAAAAACAAACAACTAAAAAACCACACAGACGCCCGGCCCCACACCTCAGTCACTTCTTTCTCCAGAGTCTTAGATTGGGTTTGGGAGTTAAGAGGGGAAGGGAAAGAAAGATATTCAAGGGGAAGGGAGGGGAAGGAAAGGGAAGGAAATGAGGAAAATTCCTTCTGGAATTAAAAATATATTAAAAAAGAGAAATGAAGAGTTAATAAGATACTTTTATAATTTTACCCTTGAATTGTGATTCAATATTTTGTATTTTGGTATTTTATTAACATTGGTTGGGGTAAGATAATAATTTTAACATTGGTTGGGATAAGATAATAATTTCATTATTTTTCCTTCTAAAACCCTCCAAATTGGGGGAACAAGCTTTGAAGGATTTTAGAGGAGTTTTAAAAATTCTCAAATTCTTTTCCTCGAAAATTAAAACTCCCAAAAAAGAAGATATCTCAAACTAAACCTTTTTCTTCCCTCCCTTTCCTCTAAAATCCTTCTCCCAAACAAAGCCTTAGCCTCCACTTCTCCCGGCTCCGGCGACATCAGCTCTGTCTACCTCGCTGAACTCAACGATGACTCCCTCTCCTTCATGTTCGCCGCCAAGGTCATGGACAAGAAGGATCACTCTCCGTACTCGCGGATTCGCACCTGTATGAATCTAGATTTGAAACTTTGTTTTTGGATCTAGATCTGAAAATGGTAGTGATGGAGCGCAATTGGAGCATTGACGGAGATGACACTCGTCCTTTTGTGGTCTTGCCCTCACGCCGGTGGACTCTTTGGCGGTGGCAAAGAATTCGAGAATTGCCTGATTCGTGGTTACGTGCGCAAATTTGAGGTAAAGCTGCGATGATGCTGTTGACGATGTAAATAAGGAATGTGCTGTTGATGATTTTGTTGTTGGATTTGTGTTGGTGATGATGTTTCTGGGTTTGTAAATAGGGTTGCATGTGTTGTTGACAATGAATGTTGTTGATGATGTACTGTTTTTTAGTTGTTTGTTTGGATACTATTTTTAATTAATTATTTTAAAATTTAAATATTAATAGAATATTATTGATTTTTTAATGAAAATATTAAAATATTTTTTTAAAAATATAAAAGATTAAAATTAGATGTTTTAAATTTAATATATTAAAATAAAATAAGTATGAAATTTAAAGATAAAAAATAACATTAAATCTATAAAAATAGCACAAATCCTTTTTTAAAAAATCACACAGCTCAACCATAATTACCGCAAGTTATTTTTATAGGGATTAACTACCGCAAGTTAAACATGTAGTATATTCCTTCATTTAAAGTATTGTAAAATACACCACTTCATTTACACAATTTTATGCCTTTTTTCCTCAACTTCATTTGAGCTCTTTGACAAATCAAGTAGGATTTCAGTCTCACAAATTTCTTAAGTAGCTTAAGGACCTACAGTTAAGGAATAAAGTCACTTACTTAATGTAGTTTAGAATAAAGTTTGATGTATTTGTAATTGATTATTTTATTTTATTTGTTTGTTGACATTAAAAATATACAATATTATCTTTTGGCATGCCTTTACACTCCAAAGGGACCATTGCATACCTTGGGGGGGTTGGGGGTGTTTGTGTTAGGGAGATGCATTTATTGATGAAGCTATTCTTACATGAGAATGAAAATATAGTAAATTTCAACCTTACAAGTTTCAATTATATATGAATAATCAAATTAATAGGTAATTAAAATTTCTTGACTATTTTAACAAGCCATGTGATTCATAATAAAATTTAATTATTAATATTTATTTTTCTCATTTTTACATAAAAATTTTAAATTACATTCTCATTTGATATTAGTTATACAATTAATCTACGAGGCAAGAATATTCAATATTCGTTATACAATTAAATGTAAATGATTGGGTTGGGATGTTTTATACTTTTATTTAAATTTGATCTTAATCATTTATTAGAAGGAGATAATGCATGCTGTTTCAATTCCTCACTAGTTACTATTTTTTTTTTAAGAATGAGATTGACTTTATCATTGAGTATACATTGAGTGTGGAATAAGATAAAAATTGCGATCCCACCGTATCTATACTTTTCAGTTCCTTAGAACTCTAAAGTTTTGATATTGGAGAATCATGATTTTTTGGAAATCCTATTACTGGAAATTATGATTATTAGAAATTTCTAAAATATATTTAGTTAATTTTAATATATTTCATAAGAAATAAAAATTCTCATGTTTGGTTACACTATAATTTTTTGGATATATAAGAATTTTTTACAAATATACTCTTCATTAAAAAATATATATCCTAATGATTAAATCATCTCTTCAACAATTTTGATGTTTTATTATTATTTTTTTGTTTTTGTATTCATAGAATTAGATTCTGGAAGCCAATATTGATTGTTAAGCAAAAATAATTAGGTTAATGCGGAGGAGTAACACATAGTACAACAAAAGTGGAGATGGAAGCTTTTGGATAAACAAATGAATTCTAACTTGTAATTGTAAAAAATGATAATATAGTCATTTTGTGTAATTAAAATTTTTCCTCCACTCGAAAAACTTGGACTCTCCTCCCTCCCATGTTAATGTTTTTGGGAAAAAGTGAATTAAAATTAATTTTTGAGAATCAAAATTTTCTAAGAATTTTTTTATTAATTAAATCCGAGAATCATAATTTTTAAATGTAAAATTTCTGGAAAAGTAAAACTTTCCAATTACTAAAAGCCCCCCTTGTATCAGGAAAGATTAGGGTCAATTGCATTATTTATTGTATATAATATAGAATGAGGGATATACACCATGAGGGGTCAACTGCATTATTAATTTTTTTTAGACTAAAGATTGTAAAATACATTTTGTATTCATTTTTTTCTCCTCTTCAAAATTGAAGGTGTGAGATGAAATAATTTTTATCATTATACTTTTGTCTTTAATCCTAAGCTTTATTGAGATTTTATTAAGGTCCATTCATCAATTGATAGTTTGATACCCGATCCAGTTATAATCAACAGTAACGAATAACGATATGTTTGATGAGTATCATACCTGCCACTTGGATAAAAAAGAAAACAAAACAATGTTTTTTATTAACAAAACATGTTTCTCTTCATATACCAGGTAACTTGTGAGAATTGTGTATTGTTCCTACTTCCTAACCAAGTGATTCCTCTCATTGTTTATGATTTGATTTGATAACCAAGTCCAAGTGTAATGGAGGAGCAGCATCAGATTAAGAAACAGGAAAGGAAGGTGTAAATTACTAAACAATAAATAAATGAAGCAGTTTGACCTTTGGAAGCAATAGTTCATACTAGTATTTATTTATAAAAATAAAAAGTCAACAAGGGGCAAGGGAAAGCAAAGGAAAGAGAGAGAAGTAGAAACAAATTTCATCGAGTCCAATGCTAAAACAAACACACTTTAATATTCTGTCCAATTTGAATTTGTCATTTCATCTCAGAAGCACGCATCCAAAAGACAGCAGCAGCATAGAGCAGCCAAACTGCACCAATTCAAACATATGAATAAGAAAGCACGCAAGTAATAAAATATGAAAATTTTCTATCTGAATATAAACATTTTTATCAACTAGCGTCACAATTATTACTCATACTCATACAACGGCATTTTATACAAATAGAAGAAGAAATAAAATAAAATAAAATAAGTGAAGTGCAAAGAGGAGATGGAGACAAATAATGAATCTAGTTGGAGGGCGCGTGACGGAGTCTCCAAGAACAAGAACAAGAACAAGATAAGAATGTAACGAATCGGATCGGATCTGACTCGGCGATCCAAATTAAAGAAAGAATTAGAGAGAGAGAGGGACGCACCAGCCTTCCAAACAACCAGGGCCGGTTGAATTTTGTTGACGGGGCGGGGGCCAGGGCCGTTCCTGGAAATTCTTTGGCCCAGGGCGAAGGAAAAAAAATTGACCTTTAACACATAAATTTTTTGAAATATGAATAATATTAAAATTAAGAGATGGAAAAAATGGATCATTAACACACAAATTTTTTGAAATACAAATAATATTAAAACTAAGAGATGGAAAAAATAGGCTTCTAACACACAAAAAATA
>PYAF01000142.1:3981769-4013577 GCA_007407185.1 Glycine tomentella | reverse complement strand
CATAAATTTTTTGAAATACAAATAATATTAAAACTAAAAGATAGAAAAAATGGACCCTTAATACATAAAATAAATCCTTAATACAGATTTTATTTTTATTTTTATTTTTTTTAAAAAAAATTTTTACTTAATATACCCTGTAAAAAATTTTGGGCCCTGGGCGGGGGCCCTGTTTGCCCTGCCCCAGGGCCGGGCCTGGCGGGGGCTGAGCGTATTGAGGAGCGTAGGGCGGAGGATACCCCTGCGCCGGGTAGGGCGGCGGAGGATAGCCTTGTTGTGGCGGATATCCTGGCGGTGGGTATCCCGGCGGGGGGTATCCTGGTGGTGGATATCCTTCCTTTCCGTACCCCTCCGGCGGATAACCTATCCAAGTTAAAAATTGAGACTCAGATCCAATTAATTAATGTATAAAGCAAGATGCACGGAGAGAGAAAAAGAACCTTGCGGCGGTGGAACTCCGACCGGCGGTTGTTGCTGCTGGTTGTAATAACTCATTGCGAAATGTCAATGATAAATGGAGTTTTGGAAATAGGTATATTTATTTGATTGTTTGTTTGTTTTGAAGAGAATAAGACTTAGAGGATGAATGACATCCTTACACACCTCATTACTAGCCAATAAAATACTACCTTCGAAACTGACTTCATAACTAATTTTATTATTATTTTTAATTGGATTCTGTTTTTAGTTCTTACCCCAAAAAAATATAATAAAATATTAAGCTTTTAAATAACAAGGTAGAGATTTCTTTGTGAAACTTGTAAAATAAAGTTTCTTCAAATTGGTATGAAATGAGAATAGAAATAATATTTTTGTTTATTTTTTAAAAAAATTAACAATTTTTAAGATAATAAATAATTATAGATTATTTACCTTTAAAGTCATTTAAAATTAAATAATACATTATATTCAAGTGTTATTGATGGAAATCAAAATAATTGAGAAGAGAGATTCACTAGAAGTTATCCGTCATATTAATCGATATTAGTTATCGATAAATATTTCATAATAGTGTGTATTTTATAAATTATTTAACTTCTTGCAAAGTTTATTAGTTTTTCCAAAATATTTACTTGCACTTTGTATTAATTTTCTTGTACATTGTTATTCAAGTTTATGCAAATCTTCAAGGCTTCAGTTCTTCTAACAAATTAAATACTTTATTTTACTTTGCATATCTATTGTTTTCAATAGTTAAATACTTCATTTTTGTTTCATGTCAAAAAATAGATGCATTTAGTATTTTGAAAATACTACTATGTAATTAAATATTTGTTTTTTCCGTCAAAATCATTCTTAAATTTTAATTAAAAGAGCAGTACATTGCTTCTTATTATATTTTCATTGCACCAAACAGGTTATAGTGCTATACTTTTATATATGAACAATAATTAGACCATCGTTATAACATGGTATTGCAGCATGAAAAGAAATGGAAACAATTCGGCTTGCTGATGCAATCGAAGCACAATAATCATTCAATGGATTCATATTTCATAAGCCGAATAGTGTTTTATTGGTTGTCACCATGACACTGTTAGCTTGCCCATGTGCATGAATTGCACATTTCGCTGTGATTCTTGAAAGTTCCATTATTGGATGCAAATATGAAAATAACACTTTTGTTTTTATGATATATCTCTTTCCTCTCTACTTAGAATCAAATACAAATGCTCGAATAAAACAATATCGAAAGGTCATGCCAGCATTAGTCGGGGTGTCAAAATTGAGTAAGTTGACGGGTCAGCCCAAATAATTTCTTATATGCATTTCATGGTAAATATATTATTTTCGAGGTGTCCATTTGAGGAGGTGATAATAAGGTGCAGTGATCGTGATAAAAGGAAGGATTAAAATGTAAGTGATTGCCATTGTTTTCAAATGTATGTACTTCTAGTTCCAACTAATACCTCAAGCCTAGAGTAATTGGCTCATCAAACTGATAGAAAACACGTTATCATGTTGTGATATAATTAAAAGAAAACAAAAGGAATTTGATACCATTTTTTCCCTTTAAAAGATGTTATTGACACTTTTTTTATACATTTTTATATTAGTTAAAATTTATCGTAAATCACAAAAATTTGTGGTCTTACAAATTATTTAATATTTTTATTTTGTAATTTTAAATCAATTTTAATTAATAAGCGAATATGTATTAATAATAGTGTGTTAAAAATATGTTTTTAACACCTTTTTTCCTTCTATCTTTGGTGCCCTAGAGACAAGATAAAACAATAAATTAATTAGTAAATTTCTGCAATGTGACAATAAATTGTTTATTGATGAAAAGATAAATTCAATCCTAAAGTATTCATATATGTCTGTTTTAATACCTTTAACTTAGGGAGATCAAGGTGATTATTTACACTTGCCAATTGTCAGTGCAGGTTTTGTAAAAAAAAAAAAAAAAATCGTCAGTGTAGGCGACATGTTTCTCCTTTCTTAAGCAAGGGAAAATTAAAGTTTTTTGGCACATTTTTTTCATTTTTTTTATACAAAAGTTTTAGACAATTTAATGGAATCCAAAAAGAAACTAGTAATTTATTTGTATAGTTTATGCACATTTTTTATGCTCAGTTTATGTACATTTCTTTTATAAGAGACAAATTCATTTGTACAATATTAAAAACAATATGTAACTATGGTATCCCACTAAGAACATAAATCTGTATCAAATTCAAATTAGTAACTAACTCCAACACCCTTAAAAAAAAAAACTAACTCCAACATTGAAATATTAATAAAAGAGAAGGCATTAAAGCCAAAAAAAAAATAATAATAATCAAACATCTTTATCTAGCGACATATAATTATGATTATAAATAAGAACAATTTTTTTTAAAAAATAAAATATATATATATATATACACTTTTAGTCATTTATTTTTTTTTTATTATATTTAATTTGATCATTTATCTTTTAAAAAATTTAATATAATTTTTTTTATATTTTTAAATAAATTAAAATGATCCTTCTAAATCAATGATTATTTTTTATTCTGGGACATAATTTTAAATCTTTTTTATATTAATTCGATAAGTTGTTTCATTAGATTTAGTTGTATGAAAATTATGAAACCTAATTAATATTTGAAAGAAAAGAGTCATAAACATGAGAAAAATCATGTAAAAAAATAAGTTTTATGAGAAAATATAATATTAATTTTTTTCTTTTTGATTATTTGTTGGATTCTCACTTTTCACTTGAATTTTATCATATTTATGTTCCTTTTTCTAAGAACATCAGTTGAATTTATAATTTTTATGTGTGTGAATTTAATAAAATAAGTTTCATTATTTGATAAAAAAAAATTATTTTGGAGTCCATGTTTGTCAAAAAATTTCAGTATCTCTTGACAAAAAAAAAAAAAAATACAAGTTCAACTGTTTAGTTATTAGAAATTCGGAACCAGGAGATTCTAAAAGTACAAAAGGTGTCGATATAAATTATAACCATTTTTTAGAATCTTTCCAAGTTGAAAGAACAACTAGCTTGTTTCATTAAACTCCAGAATTGCATTATGGAAATCAAGTACTTCTTAATAAGTTAACAAGAAAGTTGAATGAGAAACAAAAGTGAAACCACTAGGTAGTTACAATGAAATATGTATTCAACCTGAAGGAAGCTGAGGCAATCGCTAAAAGCCTGTCTTGTCTAATTTTCAAGACACAAGATATCCACTATTGCACATTCAAGCACTTGAAGAGCATGCGAATGCAGCAATAGTTCAAAGCATAATATTGTACAGCTGATTTGCTAACGAGTTTTCATTGCTTATATGTGAAACTTACAGCTGATTTGCTAAAGATGCCACACCCCTGCAAGAACTCTCTCTCAGGAGATAACAAGTCATATCATTTCTGCATTTTTTCAGATAATGTATTGGCTACATCTATAATTGTTAACTCTACACCCAGAACAGTTAGTCTTTCACATTGTTACTGATATATGGTATCATTTAGGAACAAAGTTTGTTTATTTGCTAATTAAGCCAGACATATTCTGTTAAGTGTGGCAATAATTTATATAATTAGCAATTTCACTCTTAAAACGAAACATTAAGTATAACAATATCTATGGTGGTAAGACACAACAAAGTAGTCTTTCAAACAGTTAGAAAACACAGATTCATGTTGAATAATTAAAAAAAAAAATTGACACCATTTTTCCTTTTCTCTCCTTGGTAGAAAGATAAAACAAAAAACTTTTCCTTTCAAACTGTTTCTCCGTCCTCAAGAAGGAAAAAAAATGAAGTTTTGGACATTTGAGAAATTAAATTATGTTATAAGAGACAATTAAATCCATTTGTATAATATAAAAGAATATGTAAACAGCTAATTGACGTTGAGGCATTGGAAGGTGAAAATAACGATGGGCTTGAAGCTGTTAAGAAGCCCCATAACTGCCACCGTCAAATGATGGCCCATGTGAGCTGGATTTCATCTGGGTGCCTGCCTGCCTTTAGACATGATAGAGAGAAAAGAGAAAATTCCAATTATTATTATTATGCCCTCAATTCAATTGGGAAACTTCCACAAGCCACAAGTTTGATGTTAACCACTCCCTTAAGATACATTTCTTTGCGGTCTTAAATAATGAGGATCCAAGAAAACCGCACATGGCTTTTAAAACTCTTATCCTCTTGATTTAACTACAGTGAAAGTTTCACATAAATTAAAATGAAAATGAATAGTAATGTATTTCTTCTTATTATTATTATAAATTAAAATGATAAATGGTGAAACTAACTCATTATATAAAATTAAGTCAATAGCATGATAACTCTTTCACTTTCTGTTCTTCTCCTACAAATTTTGTTTGGATGTATTTATTTCACTTTCGGGACGAGACTAATAGACTTCTCTCTTTTCCCTCTTCCTTTTTTCTTTTTAAAATGGTTTAAAGAAAATGTTCTTCTCTAAGAGCAACTTTAGTGTAAGATCTTGAGTAAGGATTTTGAGCTTAAGATCTGGTCTTCACTAGATCTCCCAATAAAGGAGGTAGAGAGATCTCCAACATGGAGAATGTGTTCTTATAGAAGAACCCTTAAGATCTGCACATTGTTTAAAAAAGAATAAATTTTTTTCCTCTTTCTCTCTCTCTAAGATCTCAAAATAAGATCTACCATTAAAGAATAAAATAGGAGGGATCTTGAAAGATCTTCAATCTTACATGACACTATAGGGTCTACCAAAAAGTAATCTAAGATTCCAATTTGAGATCTACCACTAAAGATGCTCTAAGTAAGCCTTAGGAGTTAGGACCACTCTAATTTGACCATCTACACGTGCACGACACCTTTTAAGATTAGAATCATGTTCATGGCTCATATTGCATCAAATGATATTCCTTTATTGCCAAGTCACTTCTCAATAAATATTTTAAAGGTAAAATCGTATTTTTTTCTTAAACAATCTAACTTAAAATTGCTAATGTAATAAATTTTGATAGTTCATAAATAAGAGACTAACTTATATAGTTTCATTACTGCTCAAGTGAATATTAAAATACGTACTAATCAGAATAGTAATTACATATTTTTAATATTATGTCAAAATATTTTTTTTCCTTAAAAATGACTTAAATATGAATTTTGTCTATATAATTTTTATTTTTATTTTTATTTTTTGTGTTCACAAAATTAAAATATACTATTTTTTATTCTAAATCCATGTCTATGTGTCATTCTCATGTTTATGTGTTACTTTCTTATTGGTCCAATTGTCGGCTATTATTCTTATAATTTATGGAGATTAAAAAAAGCTTCACAAATTACAAATGAAACTGACACAAATTTTCAAACCCCACCTTCTCTAACCTTGGAAACACGAGTACGTAAACAACAAACAACTATACTGTGACAACGAATACAACTCCACAAAGGGCAACCTCTGCAACAGTCTCCCATCATCCACTACTCTAATAGAATTTTTAATCAGAACTACTCTAATCACCATAACATTAAAAAAAAACTTAAAATCAAACCGTCTTAGCAGAATTAATTTAAATAAATTATTTATATCAGCCTAATTAGTTAACCCAAAATATTCCTCTCAATCTCATAACCAGGTTAAGATGGTTGGAGTTCGTAAAATAATTTTTTTACCTTCTCTGATAAACTAAAATAAATTTAATCAGTTTTTTTTTTTAAATGTCCTGGATTTATCCGTAATGACCGTATAGTATAGTATGTTGCAAAAAAAGAATTTTACAAATGACAATTTAAAACTAAACTTTACAAGAGGGATTTAGATAAAAGTGCGTGTGCACGTGCAGACATGTGTTTGAATATGTGGAAGCCCGCATATGAATATTATGCACACGTGCCCACATGCTTCTGTGAATCCTAGTAGAGTAAATTCTTGAAAAGGAGAAAAGGATTGTGAATGTGATTGCATGTGGATTCATAAAATCCCAGTCAACCGCACTGTGCCCCAAATTTTTTTTACAGTCTCCATTGTCGTAGTTCTGCCAAAGCCATTTTTTTTCTCTCTTTGCATGCATAGCAATAGAATCTCTTCACACAAAGAGAGAAAAAAAGGATGGTGGTGGTGTTAATGTTTTTATTTTGAGAATGAGACTGACATAAAAAAACAACCGGCACATTTTGCTCTGCAGCAATCTAAATAAATATTACTAGTACAAACTATAAAAGAGGGTTATGTTTCGGTTGAGTCATTCTTTAATCGCCATACATGATGGGCACGGAAAAGGAAAATGGGGCACAAGGATGCTAAATAATTAATGTATGTTGTTTATGTCCAGAACAGCATATATATTTTCTTTCCACATTTGAACACTAAACCAGATTACTAAATCAAACCCACTTTTAAGCTTAAGCTATATGGACCCCCTTAATTAATATTGTTCTCAACTACAAACACCATGCACCCTTCGCTAATCATGTATCTTAGTAGACAGTATTAGTAATCTTCTCTCAAATTGGGACATATAATGCGTGCAGACACAGAGAGAGAGGCATTACTGCTCAAGGGATAGGTGTCCATACAGTGTGGAAGGGGAAATGGACGTGTACCCGGTTTTGTTAAGAGGGTACACAGTGCATCGCTGTCTAGCATGTGAAGGGTGTTGTGCTGTTGTGGATTTCTTTCTCTCTCTTTACATTTACATGTACCCCAACTGGCACTTTGCACATATGGGAAGGAAGAGTCAGGACAAAACTAGTCTAGGATTTGAGTCCGATTCTCTTGGTTTTCTCCAACACTTTATCCAACTTGGCTGGTGTTCACCCGAAACCAAAACTAGATAGCCACGTTGCCACGCAGTTAATAATACCTAGTATAGTAGTATGTGAGTGTTTCATCCAATTTTAACTCTCTCTTTTTACCCTTACTCTCTCTTCATCATAAATTGGACACTCCTTCAAAGTAGAAACCAGAATAAGTAGTGTGTATAACCAACCCATTTTAGATTTCATTCCTTTGAGAAGCAAAAAGATGAATGCATTGGCTTCACAATGCAGTAGTGGGTGTGAGTCTGGTTGGACTCTATACCTGGAGCACTCTTTCCAGCTGAACCATAATGCCTCTTCACATACAACTTCGCAGTTGTTCAAAGACAAGCAGGCCAAAAAGCTGGAGGAGGCTGAGGAAGAGGACTTGTCCATGGTTTCTGATGCTTCTTCTGGGCCTCCACACTTACACTTGCCAGATGCACAAGATAATGCGAGCTTTTATTCTGCATCTAAAGCGGCAAAACTTGGCAAGAGAAGTAAAAAGAGGCAGAAAGTTAAGGAAAACCAACACTTGCCTTCTTTTCTTGATGATACTGCTAGCTCTCCTGTCTTTGACTTCTCCATGGTGAGTTTCACCTTCCTTGCATTGCCCTATCTCATTTTTCTAGTTCTAAAAGAATCACCAGTTGTAGTTCTTGTTATGCGATATATAGATGATACTCATTTGGCTCTTGACAATTTTTCAGAACAATGTCCCTGTGACCAACCAACAAACTTCCACAGAGAGCATGCTAGATTACTCACAAGGCTTCTCTGCTACTTATTATGAGGTACTTCATTGGTTTGCTTCTTTCTTTGAAGGCTACATTTTATTCATAGTCATATCTGAAAATAATCATATTCTTGCAGGAGAGATCCTCATTGCAAGACCACTTTGAGTTTTTACAACAATCTCAATCAGAAAATCGAGTTCGTAACAACAAGTAAGCAAATGCTTCTTCTGTACACTGGTCAAATATTTTATCATATGTGACTATTCAATTGCATTTCGTGCTTAACAGATGGTACGGAGAGAAAGAGATGGGAATGATATAGATAAGTTCTATTTCTACGGATCGCTACCGCTGCTATTCAACTTGTTGCAGTGGAAGATACTGAAGATCGATGAAGATGGTGTGGAAGGAATCTGATCTCAAAAGGGATTCTGTTCCTTTGTTTTCTATTGTCATATCTTTTAGCTGTCAATGCAGTGAGAAACAAACTGAAAGGAAGGAAAAATTAGAAATAAACCTTTTTTCTTTCATAATTTAATTTTCTTGTCAATGAATAGTGCACACAAGATAGATAAGTTAGGCAGGTTCAGTGTAAGCATGCTCAATCCTTGTTTTTATATTATGAAGCAAGCCCCATGCTCAATTTATATCACCAAAGCAACTTTTGCCAAACAAATATTTAATTCTTCAACCGCATATTCTCCAAAAATATAATGACCAAGCCTTTGTTTTTCTCTTCCGGGTATAAAATACTAACGCTCTCATGAAATGAAATGCAAACGACTTTTACGCACCAAGAGCTATTCTATAGTTGCTGATGCCTGGTAGAGTGCATCTTGTTCTTGTGTTCATATTCAAAATTCAGGGGGAGCAGAGGTTCCTGCTTTCAGTGCTTTGGAAATGCAAAATTTCTTTACTAAGTGCAATCTTGGGGTTGACAACATGTTCCTCAATCTTTCTGTGTAGTTTAGATCTCAGCTACGCACGCACAAGTGTATCCTAAGTAATACTCTGGAAGATGACAGTGATATGCTCCTATATCAGAAAATTTTGAGGTAAAAACTTAAGCAGTCACATCTCAAAATTAGCCACGAAACTTAACAAACTAATAACACAAGAAAAGCGTGTAGCTATGAGAGGAATATGAACATATGGCGTTTGTCTTGAATGAAAATAATTATGCTTTTAGTAAACCAATTGTACGGTGTTTTCCGCTTATTTTAATCACAAAAATCCATTTTTTTAGTCAAGCAAGACAAAATGTAGTGCTACCCACTAATTCTGATGAAGGCCATGTCATCCTAGTTGATTAGGTAGGATGTCTTTAATCTACATTTGAATCTTTACGTGAATATAAATTGAGATTATCTGTAGTACATCATCATCTACAGATACAAGACCTTCATACACTTTTGGAAGAGTCTAGACAAGGCTCTATTTATTCTGAAAATTAAGGGTCGAGGCTTAATATGTTTCCAAAAGGATAAAAGATGATAAAGCGAGTGTAGAAAGATGAGAAAGAAATGCTAATTAATCTTTATGTTGGAATATTTCATATGCATCTCTTAAAATCTTTTCTAAGCTCAGGAGATCCTGCCTGAGATCTTCCAGACCCAGAGGAACATGCCCCATTTTGTTTAGTATGCCAACTTTATCTCGTTTGGAAGGATCCCCCCATTTTAAAATATCATAAATGATGTTTTTTTATTTTTTATTTTTATGTAGTTTTGCTCCCTTCAAGTCTGTCTGCTTGGAAGCAGTCATAGGACTTGATGTCATGCACAATTATGTGTCTCTTTAAAAGTTTTTTTTTTAGTATTTTATGCCTTTACTTATTATTCCCAGTGTTCAGATTAAAAAAATCTAGTATTAATTGTGAGGCCAGAGAGGTTGAAAAGATGGCCATTGAGAATTTGGGATGCCAAAATAAAATATCTGCCCACATGTTTGTTTTCTCCTATATATAATCCGAGTAACGGAAATAGGAATTAAAAAATGCTAATAGAGGAGGCTAAGCTAAAGACAAATAAAACTCGAAAACTTCTAGATAGAGAAATTATTTAATTTAAACGTTGCCCAGCTGCATTCCATTCCATGAAATTGGATAAGAGTCCAAAAGATTATGGGAAAACATTTTCTGCCTTTCCAACCACCGCCAAACCAAACCCTTCCTCTATGACTCTATCCCCGTTTTCACAGAGGAGAGGAGAGGAGATAGGAAGGTGCTTCATAACTTTCAAACACGTGGTTCATGTTTGATCTTCTATTTCTGTGAGCATTGCAATTTTAGTTTGGATGTTCCTATTTCTCAGGACAACACTCTCTGCATACCATATGATGACAAACAGTGACTGAGTCACGTGGTAAAAACTAAAATCTACATAATTGCTAGTCTGTCTTATTGTGCTGTGCAGTGTTTTATTTCCCGCCACTAGCATTAGCAACAAGGTTGAGGACTCAAAAGAAAAAGAAGCAACACTTGAATCAATCCTCTATTGAAAAACAACACGTTTTTAAGTCAGAGGAATTTTAGGTTGTTGGTTTTAATTTGTGGAAAAAAAACTTAAGAGAGAAGAAAAAATAATAGAAAAGAATATGAGTTTAATTTAGATAAGTTGATACTATTTTTAATTGAATAAATTTTATATTTAAATACATTTGAATAATTGAATAAAAAATTATATTTTATTATTTTAAGAACTTCTATTATTTATTAATAATTCAAAAACAGAATAAAAAATTAATTTAAAATTTAAAACTAACTTATTTACTAATAATACAATACCTAATTCAAATTAAAAATAAAACTAGCTTCAGCAAGCATGATGTTCAACAACATAGGTCCAGAATCCAGACTCTTGGTTGAAATCTCATAACAAATTTTTACTGTTGAATATTGGACTTGACATTAAGATGCTGATATTGTATCTGTTTAATGTTTATTTAATAAAATAAAATTCAAATGCCAAGCATATAGAACAAGTCACGTAAACTATCTCCATGGATAAAGGAGAATATTCATTCAACTCTTGAAGCGTGAAGTTACTTTGATTTAAGGGAGAGGGACTCTGGCTCTGCCAAACTGTGGAGATGCAACTCACATAACATAATGCCAATGACAACAATATTTCTCCGATCGAGTACAAAGCAGTTCCTCACGTGTATTAGTTATTTGTCTTGTATTTTCATTAATAAATTGTGAAAGCATCAGCATCACTCATAAAACAGTACCTAGCTAGGTCTTGTTTGCTCAGTAACTGTTGAGGACCCTTTTTAGGCTCACTTCGCCCCACTTAAGAAAATTAAACAAACAACATGCTGATCTAATATTAGCAACCTCAATTACCTATTATGAAGTCCAATATATTTTATGGCTCGAGAACACAATGCGCCGCAAATCAAGAGATTCAACTAAGATATACCTTCCACACATCATCTCGAACGGAGGAATCACAACCCTAATGAGTCCGAACCAACCAGAACTACTAATTAATTCCACGCATTTTATTTTCTTATATATACTGACATGCAGGTAATCACACTTTAGCTTCCAGGGCCATCGAAAATTCCAAATTGATCCATCGACATTCTTCATTGTTGGGCTGGTGCTGAACAAAAACCATAATTTGAGTTCAAGTCATGCATGTGAATAAAGAAATCAATAAAAAAAAATTGAATGACTTATTACTACAAAAATGATGTTTGACACTAAAAACCTGTTTGACAATTATTGACATTCACTTTCTTTAAAACTCTCTTTTCTTGAGCCTCTCTAAACTTTTCATCAGATCATTTATCACATATTATTTTCCTCTCTTAATTACTTTATTGTTTTCTTTCGATCTCACTCTTTTTTTTTACCCATAACCTAAAAAATGAGGTGTACATTCATATTTTTCCTTTGACTTTAGGTAAAAATGCACATGTTGAACCTAAAAGTAATGTTTGGCGGCACTGCCAAACTATTCAGTTCAGTTACTTATATATTTGATGCTGTTGACAAGTGATTTCAGGCCCCTTGAAATTTTGAATTAGTCATTCATTTCAATCCAATGAATATTGTTTTATCTAGTTAGTGACACACCTTGCAAGAAAGAGCTACCTTGGTATCGAGATATCCCAGGAGAAAACAAATTAGAAAGAGAACGAAAGAAGAAACCCCGACCCCAAAAGGATTGAATTGTTGGTGCAAATGAAGTTTGAGCCTTGAGGTTTAATTTACTACTGAACAGTCTGTGTCAATTTAAAGTTAATTACTTGAAACATTTACACTTGTAAGAGGATGTTTAACGTGTGTACTTCACGAGTTATTTAACAAATTTGTATCATTTATGACTTGATTTTAAAATGAGTTGTTTATATATTAGTAATCGTTACTTAATTCATTTTTATTAACTAAAAAATTATTTTTAATTAAAAATTTAATATGACTCAAGTTAAACACTCATTTTAACAATTTTAATATTAAAATAAATTTTTGTGTAAAGTTTTAAAATTTATATGACATTATAAGATTCATTTATAAACAACTCGATCTTTTAAAAAATGCTCTAATATACATTCAGAAGATGTCATTGGTTTATGCACTAGATATTAAATATTCAGGTTCACTATTACAAGAATTTATGTGGTTTATGCACACGTATAGAACAAATTAAAGGAGAAAAAAAAATACAAGTATAACTGTAATATTTCTTTTGGGTTAGACTTATAACGTATGAGCTTATTGAAGGAGAGACCAAGACGAGAAACATGCATCATGTTTCTCATGGACAGACTCTTAATGTAAGAGCATGATACTGCTAAGTTAGAGTGCCAAGGAGCTTCTATATATAGGTAGTACCTAAGACTTTTAAAATGTTTCTGTACCTTTTAAGTTCTACTAAATGTTTAAAATTTCTTAAAAAAATAAAAGTTTTCAGATGATTTTAAGATAATGGTTAATCGTTATTTAACTATTCATTTTTGGAAGATATTACATAAGTTAATAAATATAATTAATGTTCTTGTTTATATTAATATGTTTTGAAACTTTTTCTGAAATAACTTCTATCATTATTTTTGTCTTATTTATGATAAGTGTGTAAAATATTAAAAGTTAAATAAAAATAAGGATATACATAAATCTAATACCGTCTTAAGCTTTAAATAATAAATAAACAAACAAACAAACAAAAACAAAGGAATAATTAGTACTACCATTTATCTAGTGCTCCCTTGTAGTGCCCGAGTGAAACATATAGGTAGGGTAA
This sequence comes from Glycine tomentella, assembly GCA_007407185.1. Classification (NCBI taxonomy): domain Eukaryota; kingdom Viridiplantae; phylum Streptophyta; class Magnoliopsida; order Fabales; family Fabaceae; genus Glycine; species Glycine tomentella. Next base: position 4,000,353 of record PYAF01000142.1, on the reverse strand, counting down.
TGGGAAATTGCTGCTTTTCCTTGTCTTCTATTCGCTGCAAACAAATTGAATGAGTTGTTTAATCAAGAGATACTGGCATAGTGTCATGCCATCAATAATAGGCTTTGCCTCATTGAACTTGTTTAGATAATTCTATTAGCTGATGTATGTTATAACTTATAAAGTTGTTTTTTTTTTGGAGGATGCTATAAAGTTGTTAAGAAATGATTTTTATATAATTAATTTAAATTGTTAGATTTAAATATAATTGAGATTAGTGATTAGATTAATTTTAATTATAGTTTTCTATGTTAAAACATGTTTTAAAGAGAGAAAAAAAATATTTTATATTCTCAAACGGATACTTGTATCAGTTTATTTTCACAATAAGAGTTTTATAAGTTGTGTTTTATCTAAAACATTTTTTTATTAAAAATAAAGAATTACTTTTTAAATAAGAAAAACCTAATATGTAGTAATTCTTAAAAAAAATTACATACAAAATGAAGAAAAATTTGTTCCTCTTAAGACAATTGACCAATTAAGGTCATCCTGACTTTATAGTGAGGTATCTAACTAAATTATACCTTGTCGGATATGCAAAAAAGCTGGTAATGATCTCAACTTTGGTAAAAAGTGAGTACAATAAGTTATCATACTAGTAGACATTTAGAGCATCTCTAATAAGAAGTGTTTATATAAGTTTTTTATAGTCATTTATTTATCTTTTTATAATCTCCATAGAGTCATGTCATTCATAAGAACTCTAACCAAATTTTGTTCCAATGCAAAAAATTGCAAGAAATTTCAAAAAATCTCCTTGATTAGTGATGTTTGAAAAATAAGAAACTTTAGAAAGATTTTCTTATATTAGAAATTCAAACTTTTTATAAAGGAATTCTCATGCCACTTAGATACTCTCTAATACATAATTTTTTTCTAAGAAACAATTTCTTATCCTTAGAAACATACTAAACACCTCTCATTAGAAATGCTCTTATGTCCTCACTAACTCGTCAGAGTATGAGATGCACTGTAACAAAGATGCTCATCTAGTGAATTGCATGGAAGCTTGTCAAGGATTTGTATGTGCAAATTATCATCTTTTTTTCTTATCAATTATCTTCACAAACTCGTATATTAGTGCAATTATCATTGTTTTTTCTTGTCAATTATGGAAGCTTGTCAGGGATTTGTATGTGCAAAGTATAATTTTTTTTCTTATCAATTATCTTCATAAACTAGTATATTTCTGCAATTATCATTTTTTTCTTATCAATTATGGAAGCTTGTCAGGGATTTGTATGGGCAAAGAATCATTTTTTCTCTCTTATCAATTATCTTCGCAAAGTCGTATATTTGTGCAATTATCATTTTTTTCCTTATCAATTATCTGCATAAACTCATCTGTTTGTCCTTCAGAGACCTAAGGTCTCCACTCGTTTATCTGATCCCGACGGAGTTAAAGCTACAACTTTTATTAACCAGCTAGTCGACCATACAAACTCTATGTTCCCCAAGTATGTTTGTAAGAGAAATGTTCTTTTCACAAATAGAATTACTGAGACGGTAAGAAAGAAAGAACAAAAACTAGGGAGAGTAATTAAGAATGGAAGGGAAACAATGTCCAAAAATAAATAAATAAATGTGAGAAGTTTCTGAATACTAGGGGATTTTTTGTCCAAATAACAAAACTGTTATTGGAAATACGACAAGTGTACAAAAGATTTATGTTTCTATCCACGGAATAATGTACAAGATGAGCAACATCGTTGAAGCTGAAGGATCGTACAAGTACAAGGAGCAACAAGATATTGTAATGGTCCGCTATTAAAATTTATAGCATATGAATAAAAAGTGACTTCCAAATTAAATTACATTTGTTTATGAAACACTATTTGATGCCTGGTTACTCTAGCAAGCGTTTGTGCTTACACCAGGCAATGGCAACCACATACAAGAATATGGTCCCTGCAGTGCAACCACCAACTGTCCAGAGGAATTTCGTCATCCCCCCTTTCTGGTCATCAAATAGCTCAATGTGAATATTCATGCCCAAAATACCCACCACAACAATAAAGGCGCTCACAACCAGAGTTGCTGTGGTCAACATGACTCCCACTTGGAGGAGATGGTTCTGTTTGTCATCCAGCATGATGTTGATGTAATCCTCGGTGTCATCAACGTACTCCCTCAGCTTCAATAGGACGACCAACAAATAAGAAAGTCATAATAACATATAAGTAAATTTCATTTCATACTTCATGTTACAGATAAATTTTATCATGTCAAATTAAAATAGAAGATAGCCATATTGGATCAGAAATGTTCAGCGATCATAACCTAAAGCTGCCAACCTAGAGATTTGCCAAACTCCCTTGACATATAATTCATCCATCTTACTAATCATATTTGCCAATCCACCCAACATTTTCAAAAAAAGGGAGGTTGTTCCAAAGATTTGAAATTCGATTTTCCCATATGACTAAAACATCATTTTGGCCCCTAAAAGACGTCCTTGACAGACTAGTTTGTCAGTCAAATTGGTCCCCAACTCCAATGTTAACATTAGTTACAAAAGTCCTCAGTGTCAAGGTTGGATCAGCAGTAAAAGTTGATTTTGGGTAATGTGTTTGATACCGGTTTCAAGCATGGATTCAGCAGATAATGACAGATAAACGGGTCGCGACTGATGGCTGTCGGGAGAACAGAGTATTGATGAGTTTGGCCATTGGAGGATTCGGTTGTGGTTTGGTAGCAAATGCTAATGGGCATTGATATATATTTTTTCTTCTGTTTTGGGTGTGATAGCAGAAGGGAACGGCAGTTAATGACGGGTTGGGTTTGCCTACGAAAAAAGGGATACTATGACTGGTTTTTGGTGAGGTTTGACATGATTCCAAGCACAATGGTGTGTGTTTTGGGTCTAATGATTGGATTTTTGCTGGTGTTGCAGGGAGTGGTTTCGCAACAAGGTGAAGCTGCGTATAGGAAGCCGATGGATAGGGAGATGATAGGTTTTTAGTGTGATGACTTTTGGTCACGGACAGTAGTTTTGTGGATAGTGATAGCAACGGCATGGGCTTTTAATGATGGGTTAGCACATGGAGGTGCATTTGCAAGAGAGAGGTTCTGAATATTGCATGGTTGCCTGGTTGGTTTGGGCTAAGTTCTACTTCTGGATCTTGATTTTAGTGTGTGATGTTAGTAGCTATAACATATAGTAGGTTGCAGGTTGATGATGGTGAAGAAGGGAGAAAGTCGAGCCCAAATATGTTGATTTGGAGAGGACAAAATGCTAATCTCCCAAAATCTGTTACTTGTTCCACAACCAACAAAACCTTTTATCTCAAGCGTTGTGTCTTTGAAAAGGGAGAAGGAAGGAACGGTGAGGTTTTGGCATGAAGCCACAATAATTTTAGTCCCTAGGATTTTTTAGGGGCTAGTAGAAGAAATTAATATTGGCAATTAACATGCATCTAAGAATGTCAAGTCAAACCTCTTGTTAAGCAGAAGAGGCGCATGCATGGATACATACCGTAGAGAGCTTGTTCAAGGTGCCATCAATCTGCACAAAGTAAGCCTCCAAGAGCATCTCAAGCTCCTCGACATCAAGTTGCTTGGTGACGGCACTGTAGGTGGCGCTGTCGCGGGTTCCATGGCTGTCCCTACCGAGAACATAGTCGAACGATATTTCAGGAGCGGTCCTAAAAGAATTGAAAGATGAATTACATTTAGAGGGAGGTTAGAGAGAAGCGAGTAGGAGAGTTAAAAGGGAAGGAAGAGGTGCCTGTGAGTGTGATCATGAACATGAGGTTGAAGAAGATCGCCGTTGTCGGCAGAAGAGGTATCGTCGGCGTCAGCATTGTCGTAGTCGTCGGCGTCCAAGTCCTGTTGTTCGGCTAGCTTTTCAGAGAGATACATTTCAGCCATATCTTCGTCGTCATCGAGCAGGTGCTCCAATTCATCCCTGACCTTCTGAACACGACCGGTGATGGCGACTAAGCGGCTCTTAATTTGACGAACGCGTTCCAAAGTGAGAGTACTGATCTTGGAGGTGAGCTTGTCCAAGGCGGGATGAGCCTCCTGCTCCAAGGTCTTAGCCTCGTTTTCCAAGACGCTACAAGCAGCCTCCAGACAGGCCTCGAGGGCAACGAACTCGAAGGGGAGAATCTTGATGGGGTCGTTGGGGTTGGGGTCAGCATCAGCCTGATTGTGGTGGCGGATGATCCTTGCCTGGAGCTCATGAAGGAAGGGAGTGACGGAGGGGTCGCGAGAGTTAAGGAGGAGGACCTCTTGGGCGGTGATGATGGCCTTGATGTGCTCCAAGTTGATCACGATGGCCCTCTCACGACCCAGAAGGGTGGAGGGGTAAGACAAGAGAGGGTCCAATATACGCAGGTCACGTGCGGGGAGGCCCGTCCGCCTCATGATTGCGTGCTTCCCGGCCTCCACCACCTGCGTCTCTCCTCTGCCGTCCAGGACCACCCATTGTCTCACTCCGCTTCCCTTCTTTCGAATCCCTGTCGTCGATCTCTCCTCACCGCCCCTCATCCCCTTCCTTCTCTCTTTACTTCTAATTTCACCACAAGGGTACAAAAGATCGAGTAGCAGCACCTAAATAATGCAGGTACTGAAAGAAAAACAAGTCCAAAGGACGGATTCATGAACAAGCATAGGTTGCCTTGCCCAGTTGCCCACTCCTGATTAAAATTCTTAACGTATGTCAGGATTATTATATTGATTAAGAAGACTTCACCGTAAAATTAATAAGAATTAGGCTTTAAAAAGAAAAGGTTGAACGAAAGTGAATCAAGAATAAGATATCACATATCCACTGATGACATAATACGAGTATATTAGAAGAGTAGTATATTGACGTAGAAGGAGATTGAAAATGAACATGTGGAAGATACAGGGTGAAATTATGGAAGGAAACTAGAAAAAGACAAGGGAATTGGTCGTATAGAGTGAGTGGCCTTCTTATGGGCGGCTGCGGACAACATGGGGCCTGGTTCTTGGATAGAGATACAATAGATTAGCCTTGGAGTTGGAATGATCATCTTCCTCAAAATAACAAGGTTTATCCTCGTCAATTGTTCGCATCTTTTTCACCTCAGGCACCGTGTGATAACCCATTTTCCTTGTATTATATTTATATTTATACACAGCAGCCCTCGTTAACGTTTCATTTCTGATCATTGGCACTAATAATGTTTGGTTCCTCACGGGCACTGTTCCCGAAAGCTCCTTCTCCCTCCTCTGGACAGAAGAAGAGGCTACCCCAACGCCCAAAGCTCCAGCAGCACAATTCAGCACTCCCTTCACGTATAACTCCTTTGCTTTCTTCAGTATCCTGATAGGACTTGATATGTAGTGCTTAAACTTGCTTTGCTTCTTCTTTGCTAATTCCTTTCTCATACTGAAATGAAATGATCTGATGATGAAAGGTGCATTGTGGTAACTGCTAAATAAAGATTAGAGCGAGTGGACTTTGTTTTGTTAATTAGAGTTGGAGTTGTCCCTTGGAGCTAATAACTTTCTACTTCCAACATTTTTAGACGGCAGGGCGGCAGGCTGGGGAGTCCGCCAGCCTCGTCAAAAGGTCGTTCCATACCTAGGGGCTTGGACCTTGTTAATTTTGCCATAACTCATCAACAAAACATCAATGCAAAAATATTGCTTACTTTAATTAATTTTAACATTTATTTTTGAATTGTCTAGAGTTATATTACAACTAAAACATAAATTTGTTCAACAATTTTCTAGTGTATAAAAAATCACATGATAAAAACACGTTATCTTTGCAGTATTTTGACCGAATCCAGAAGTCTAACGCTAAAAATAGTTCCTCAAAAAATTTACATAACTATGATTCTGTACAATGTGCCTTTCTCTATATTCAACAACAGAAAATAGTCAAAATCACAGCAACAGCCATTTTACCTAGTTCTTATAATGTCTTTTACTCTTTTCTTCAAAAGTACGATTAATCACACTAGTTCTTCCAGAGTATAAGATTTGTAAGCATTAAGGACTATAACAAAATTTTGGCTTATAGTTCCTATCTGAAGCTAAAAATATTAATGAGATTTTAGAACGTATTTCGCATTACATTTCTCATGGTATTCCTCAATGTCGATAAACATAAAACAAAAGATAATCGATCAAGTCAACAATTCCCTTCCACAATAATCAACTTCAAAAATTTTAACGGCAAAAGGAAATGCATTAACCCTAACGTATAGGACTCAACATATTCCTAGCAAAAAGGCTAAATTACAAAAGAAACTAGCATGCGGGAAAAAATGGGGTAAAAATCAAGCATCTGCAATGGTGACCTCGACCTCGACACCAGGTTCAATTGTGATTGAGGTAATCTGTTTAACCACATCAGGGGAACTGTAGAGATCAATAACTCTCTTGTGCACACGCAGCTCAAATCTGTCCCACGTGTTGGTGCCTGAAACAAGAAGCAGCTCATAAACAAAGGGCTGGCTCATTAACATTAATATATCCACAAAACACACCAAGACTTTAAACAGGTAAGGATAATGACAATACCCAAAACCAAAATATTGTTCTTACATTCTCACATGAACCTTATCTTCAAAACTTTGTTCTCTCATTTCATTTAACTTAAACCAAAATCAAGAAGCCGTATGGGAAACATGCTCTTTAGTATCATCCGGATGTCAGAAAAGAGGTAATTGCTATGTTTAACGCTTATTATTATTGCTCTCTCAGAAGTGAGTTATTGAAAATGTTAGGCAGATCAGAAATCGAAATATTTGACAACTGCTGGTGCGTTGTGTTAAATTTATCGAAAGCCAATTAAGTGTAAAAGTAAAATGAAAGCAACTCGTAGTTATAAAAAAACACCAGGGTACGTATACATAAAAATAAAATAATGAAGCTATAATTCGGATTAGAATGCAAAAGCAAGCAAGAAGCAGATAAAAAAATGAAGTCAATAGGGAGAAGTTACCTTCACCACATGGGGATTTCCTGGTGGTGATGTTAAGGACTTTAGTTGGCATTCTAACAGGTCCCTTCACCCTGAGGCGCTTGTCCTTCGCACCACGAACAAGGTCGGCGCACACTATAATTAAGACAAAATAAATAAAAAATTTGAGTATGAAATAAATAAAAATATTGAGCTGATAGATACCTTTCTCGAGATTCTTGACGTTCTTAGAGGAAAGAGTGATCCTAATCTTATATTCTTATGGATCTGCTCCTGAGGCTCCTCCAAGCCGGGCTTAGTAGGCTTCATTGCAGCATAAGCCATTGTATTGTTTCGTCCCCTCTACGCACAAAATTAAGAATGAAAAATCAACCAAAAGGAACTGTGCAGAACAGAACAAAGCATCACATATAGATATCAACCTTTCAGAATTGGAAGCAAAATGCGGCTCTGCAGCAGTTGGGGGACGACGGAACAAGCTCTTAGAATTTCAGGTTTACATACCACACCATACCATAACTCTTCTTAGGGTTTTCTATAGGCTCATGAAATGGGCCAGATCATCCATAGGCCCGCTTATTATTTCTTCCTTTCCAAAAATCCAAACCACTCTATTTTCAGGAAGCAAATCAATTTAATTGAAATATATATGGATTGTGTAAAAAAAATGTACACCATTATCTTATTATAAATTTCCATTTAATTGAAAGTTTTTATTTTTTTAATAAATAATATAAAAATTATATCTGACTCAATTTAATGGATTAATGGTGATTTTTTTTTACAATAATGATAATAATATATTAAACTTTATTTTAAAACTAACAATTCCAGACCCAAAAATTATCAAAGAATAAAACCCTTCAAAACTTAAATTTTATTTTTAATATTAAATTATTCTTCTATAACATATTGTTTTGATAATTTTGTACCTCAAATTATAAATGTCTAATATCTTAATCCTCCGTCAAGCTTAACTTATTATTTATTTTCGTAATTTAGATGTAGAAACTAAGATATTTGGAATTTATACTCAGTTCTTAGCACTCAAATTATGTAGAAAGCAAGTGATAGATAAAAAAAATTATGTTAAAATAATATTATAAGCCAAAATTGAAAAAATTCAAATGTTGGTCGAATAAATAAATTTAGTATAGGATTAACTAAGGAGAAAAATTCGGCTAGCAGTATTTGCAAACAAGGTCGAATGATTGTACTAGTTTGTTTAAATTTATTTGTTAAGATAAATATATTTTTAATAAAAGAATATTTTTTTTTTAAGAAGTAGATCCTAAAAACTAGGGATCATGAATAACAGCAACAGGGATTCGAAAATTAAGAAATAATAAAGAGATTGATCGTGCTTCGTGGACGTGTCTAAAGTATAGACAACTTGTTGTGAGTATGGCACACTGAAGCTAGCACGACCCCTATTCTCGAATGAACGACCACTTCTCTTTCAGTCTAGGTCTGCCTCAACGAGCTTTGCTACTTCAACAAGGAGTTGCCCCCAACCGTTTCTCGTACCTCTATTGAAACAGAATGGTTTCATGTTCTTTCATCGATTGGTTATTCCTCTCCGTTCGTATCTCTTTTTCCAGTTGCGGTCTCAATGAGTTTACAAGATTGAATGGCCAATTCTCTGCATTTAAGCGACAACTGCGCTGAATGATAAAGATCCCCTACCCCCGTTGTAGCGCAGTGCAGTGGTATTGAAGGAGTTTTGTAGACCAATTTAGACAGTTATCTTAACACGGAAGTTCCAAATACACTATAAATATGTCTTAAGAAGTTGTGTAGAACAACCTTTCGCCGTGTGTTAGCAAAATTTTATTGTCTTATTTATTACTTTGTGCTACCACTTAGTTCAGGTTCGTTTAAAAAGAAAAATGAAGGAAAAAGAAAAAAAACAGTAAATTCATATTTTTATACTTTAATTCAATTCAAAACTTTTAATGTCAATTTTCTTTTCTTTCTTTCATCTAGTGTTCTCTATAACTTGACATTCCAAAGTCGGAGATAAATTTCACTTTTATGACATCAATTGTTTAATCTTTATTTTTTTATTCGTATAAATAAAATATAATATTAAAAAATTATAATGACTCATTATCTATAAAATTCTCCTTTTCTGTAAACATTTTTTGAAGGGTACACTTTTTTTTTCTTTTGTTAACTCTTCAAATCCAGTCACACCACCAAGAGAATTTAGTTCCGTCAATTAAATAAAAATGTATAAGTATTGTACATTTTTTAATATTATGTTTAATTCTTACATGTAAAAAAATCTAATTGCATCCATCACCACGCTCCCATTAGTTCTATTGATTTGCTAAATTGAGTTTTGATTTCTATTTTATATTCGCACAAACGTATCAATATTGAGGATTTGTTTTCTACAACTATGGTACTCTAATATATCTCAGGAAAAAAAAAGTATAATATTTACCAGCCAAAATAAATGTGATGCTAGTAATATAATGTCATCTAACATCATTGAGTTTGAATATGGTGAGACACATCCCGCAAGCTCCTCTTAAGTCTTAATCCTTGAATCAATGTTAACCATTAGAGTGATGCCTTGGGTTACCATTAGATTGTAGTTTTCTGTCCTGTTTTTGTTATGTTTTCTAACTAGTTTTTTTTTTCTTATAAAAAATATTGACCAAATTCTTTTAATAACATTTTATAACAAATAAAAACTGACCAAATATTAATAGCAGCATGTAAAATTGACCAAATTATTTCAACAAACAAATTAACATAAGCTGCTATTGAAAATTGTAAAGAACAATAACTGTTTCACAGACTCTACTGATGATTTTGTGATTAAAATGAAAAAAGAGAAAAGGAGTGATTATCGTAAGTGGTAACAAAAAGTAACAGAATTCGAAGGGGGAAAAAATCTCGAGCCACCAACCGTGAATATACACTGGATTCAAACCACCAAAGAACCTTCAACTACTCTACCTCTTTCTTGTCGTTAAAGTATCGAATTATTTTTTGCAGAAATCTTAAAAAATATAGAACTCACAAAATTTTGTTACTATTTTGATGAATGATGGCATTAATAATAAAGCTTTGGCCCCTAATTTAATTTTTAAAAAAATGGTTGTTTCAATGGGGCGTCTCCGGAATCGACTTGCAGAACATGGCTTTGGGGCAATGAATGAAAGAAAAAAAAGATTAAAGTAAAATCTAAAAAGAGATAGCTAGAATTAGAAGGTGATGAATAAAAGGTAGTAGCATAGAGAAGTTGGTTGAAAAGGAATTGACATGGATATGATTGTGAAAGTAAAAAAAAAAAGTATGAGACTATGAGAGAGTGCGGTTGGCGGGAGTATCAGCAGCCTTCAATGTCTTGTCTATAAGCTTGCGGGCTTTTCTGCTGCGAATCTCGACCTTCACGCTCGCACTCTTATCCATCTTTACATACGCTTTCTTTCCCGTCTTCAGCTTCAGAGACCTCACCTTCCATTTTATCGAATCCACCAAATTTCCCAACTGCTTCCTCATCATTCTATACTACTTTTCTTTTCTAATTTCTACACCACCCTCAACGGAGAGGAAGACTGCCAATAATATAACTACGTGTCACGTCATCTCACCCTCCATAATGCAATTAATCACCACCTTTGCCATTCACCTTTTGAATATAATCATTTCGCTCAATTTTCTTCACTAACACCAAACTCTCTCTCATTACTTTTACCTAATTTCTAATTTATTGATTGCGGAATGGAGTATTGACCTTTTTAAAAGAGAAATTAGTAATGGTGGAATTGATTTGATTAGAAAATTGGACCGGCGTCGGTGAGGTGAGGGTCGTGCCGTGTGTTGGTGTCTCCCTCAAAGACTTGAACACATTATTTTTATTTTTATAAAGATGGCTAAAAATCAAATACGAAATACCTCGTTAAGGAACAAGGCACCTCCCCACGTTTAAGTAATTGTGAAATCTAACGAGGTTTCTTCCTCTATCACACATTACAAATCAAATTTATCCACCAAAGCAACCTCCCCAAGAAGCGACCATCCTCGTATATTGCCTTGAGCTTTAACAATTCTTGTTTCCTTGTCTCTCCTTTTTCCGAATTTTTATTGGTTATAGACAGATAGATGTAATAAAAGCAAAGGCCGTGCTTGAAGAAAATAAAATAATGAAGCACAAATTTAAACTTTTTAAATTGTCTGTGCGAAGCGTTGTTCATAAAGTAATGGAACGACGCCTATTGAAACTTCCATTTCCATGTGCAAAACATTGTGTAGCATAAGTTTTTTTCTAAATGTCATTTATTCTTGACTATATTTTTTTTTACCTGAGATATATCTACTTATTTAAGATTTTTTTTTCTGATATTTTTTATTTTGATATTTGTTGCTGGTATAAAATCAATATCACATCATCACGTTTCCTTCATCTCTTTTAATTTTGATGTATTTCTTAGTCGATTTTAAAGTGGGGACCGATAAATTCCATGGCCAAGACAATGATCATTACACATGTTCGTTGAGCCACGTCCTGTTGGATGACGATTCTATGATTTCCGGCGTCTTTCGTACTAGCTAACTTCGACAATATGTCTGCCCGAGTATTTTCCTCTCGGGGTATGTGGGTGACGGTTACCTCTTTGAAATCGGCTATTATTTCCTTTGCTTTGGCCAAATATTTGGCTAGCAAAGGTCCTTTAACCTGATATCTTCCATCTATTTGAGCCGAGACAAGCTGTGAATCAGTGAAAACTTTAACTCTTACTGCCTCTTGTTCTCTCATGTACTTTAAGCCAGTGATCAACGCCTCGTATTCGGCTTGATTATTAGACGTCGGGAAATTAAGTTGTAGCAACTGCTCAATCGATACTCCCTCGGGATTTTCTATGATGATTCCGGCCCCACTGCCCTTTGAGTTAGATGATCCGTCGACGTATAACTTCCATGTCGGTATTTCCTGTGGATTGGTGGATGTCGGCGTTAATTCTACGAGGAAGTCGGCCAGTGCTTGAGCTTTGATTGCATGCCGAGCCTCAAACTTAATATCGAATTCTGATAACTGGATGGCCCAATTCATCATTCTTCCTGCAAGGTCGGGTTTATGCAACACCTGCCGAAGTGGCTGGTTCGTCCTTACTACCACGGTATGGCTTTGAAAGTAAGGACGAAGTCTCTTTGCTGTCGTTAGGAGAGCGAAAGCTACCTTTTCAAGTTTCTGATATCGCAATTCCGAGTTCTTTAGAGCCCGGCTCACAAAGTAGACCGGTAGTTGGGATTTTTCGACTTCCCTAATTAATACGACGCTCACGGCTTCTTCCCCAACTGAAAGGTACAAGATCAAAGTTTCTCCCGGGTCCGGTTTCGAGAGCACTAGAGGTGATGCTAGGCATTTTTTTATTTCCAAGAATGCTGCTTCGCACACCGGAGTCCACCCAATAATAGCTTCCTTTTTTAGCAGTTTGAAGAAAGGAAAAGCCTTTTCGGCCGACTTCGGAAGAAAACGAGTTAATGTCGCCATCCGCCCCGTTAGCTGTTGTACTTCACGTTTGTTGGTCGGGAACTTCATGTCCAAAATGGCTTTACACTTATCTGGATTCGCTTCTATTCCTCTGTATGTTAGCATAAAACCTAGGAATTTTCCAGCTATCACCCCAAACGCACACTTCGTTGGATTTAGGCGAATGTTTTGTTGTCTCAACTTCTGGAATGTTTCTTCCAGATCTCGGATATGATCTCCCTCGACGGGTGTCTTGGTGATCATGTCGTCGATGTACACTTCGATGTTTCTTCCGAGTTGGTCGGCGAATACTTTATTCATCATTCTTTGGTAGGTAGCTCCAGCGTTCTTCAAACCAAAAGGCATGACGTTGTAGCAATAATTAGCATTCACGCCTCGAAATGCTGTCTTATCTCGGTCTTCTGGGTACATCAGTATTTGATTATACCCAGAGTAGGCGTCCATGAATGATAACAGCTGAAATCCGGCTGAGCTGTCCACTAACTGATCAATATTTGGCATTGGATATGAATCTTTGGGGCATACTTTATTTAGGTCGGTGAAATCGACACATACTCTCCATTTTCCGTTGGATTTCTTTACCATCACGACATTGGAAAGCCATGTGGTGTATCGTATTTCTTTTATGAAGCCGGCTTCCAACAACTCCCTGATGTGTTTTTCCAGGGCTTGCCTTCTCTCTGGGCCGAGTTTCCGATTCTTCTGCTCTATCGGTTTGGAGTCGGGATACATAGGCAATTTGTGGCAGCAGAAGGTTGGATTGATCCCGGGTATCTCGGAGGCCTTCCAAGCAAACACATTCTGGTTCTTCGTTATGCATTCCAGCAATCTTCTTCTTGTCTCGGGATCGTTTTGCTTGCCTATCTTTGTGATCCTGTCGAGCGAATCTCCAATTTGGACTTCCTCCAGCTCGTCCACTGGTTCCGGCCTCCATTCTTCATCCCTCACATCTAATTCCACCAAGTTAATTGGCCGTTGGGACGACGGTCTTCCGATCTTATATTCCGCCGGATCTCCCTTCTTTATCGGAGGTGGAGAGTTACGATTTCCGTTGCTTTCTTTGACAGTGTTGTAATAGCACTGTCTGAACTCTTTCTGGTCTCCACATACCGTGATGACTTGGCCGAGGTGCCTTATCATCTTCATCTTCTGGTGTTTTGTGGACATCATTATGTCCCACTTGTGAAGAGTTGGTCTGCCCAGGATGATGTTATATGAGGACGGAAATTCGGCCACAGTGAAAGTGACTCTTTCTGACCTGAAGCCTTCTTTGGTTCCTAAAGTGAGTTGTAAGTCGATGACACCTTTTAGGCTGGTGCCTTCCCCATTAAAACCATACAACATGGTTTGGCATGGCCTCAACTCTTCTTCCTTCAGGTTCATTTTCTTAAATGCTTCGAGGTTAAGGATGTCGGCCGAGCTACCATTATCCACGAATATCCTTTTGACTCGGAAGTTGGCCACGATTCCCGTTGTGACTAGACCATCTTCATGGCCAGGTACTACTCCTATCATGTCTTCCTCAGTGAAATATATTAGTGGGGGAGGATCCTTCTTTGTATTCCTTTTGAAGCTTGGTTGGGTTTTTATCGCCATTATTTCTTTAAGATATCTTTTTTGTTGATTGGCCGTATCTCCCCCGCCACCCAGAGATCCCGAGATCACATTACATTCGAACTCGGGCTCCGAGAATTCGTCATCCATCTTTTTCTTCTTCTTATCTCGGTCTCGATCGCTGTCTTGATTTGTTCTTTTGTTTCGCTGTCCTTGTGTTTTGATAACATACTGCCGTAATTTCCCTTCACGAATGAATTTTTCTATGGCGTCTCGGAGGTCCCAGCATTGCTTCGTCGTATGTCCTGGGCCGTTGTGGAACTCACAGAACCGGGATCGATCTAGTCCCGCTTTGTTGAATGCTGGCCGAGGTCGCTCGACTTTCTTCATCTCTGTTGACGCCACCTCCCTCCAGATCTGGGTCTGGGAAGTATTCAACGGAGCATACTTATCGTATTTGGGCTCGTGCCTAAGCCTGTTTTCGAAGTCCTGGAAGTTCCTCATGAGTCGCCCTTGATGAGCGTTCGGGGGATTTCGGCCGTTATGCATTCCTCCTTTCCGATTTTTCTGCGGCGACGATTTCCTCTTGTCCTCCTTCTACCCCGAATTGGCAATCTCCATCTGTTCCAGCTCCAGGTACTTTTTCAAACGCATTCTGAATTCCAGGAGAGACTTCACAGGATCTTTATAGATGGATTTGGCCAAGCGGGACGACCCGTTAAGCCCGACAGATATGAGATGGACGTGTACCCTTTCTTCCAATCCCTGGACTTGCAAAGCTGCCTCCTTAAATCGATTCTAGGTAGCTTTGCAGTGTTTCTCTTGGTCGCTGGCGTATCTTTCCTAGGGCGAACTTGGACTTCGGCTGTTTCTTACTGGTTGCGAAATTCAATAAGAACCTGTGGCCGAGATCTTCAAAATGCCGAATCGATCTTGGCGGCAATGTATGAAACCAAGTTTGTGCTGGTCCAGTTAACGTAGTGACGAAAATCTCGGATATGATCGGCTCATCTATATCCCGGATGCACACTTGCATATCAAATTCGTCCAAATGTACCTGAGGGTCTTGACTTCCGTCGTATCTCGATAGAAACGATCCGTCAAAGTCTTCCAGAAACTATGCGTCCACGATTGTGTCAATGAACGAGCTGTTATTTTGTTGACCTCGGCGATATTTTCTCTGGTAAGTTCCCTCCTTCGTGATCAGAACTGCTTCCTTCCCTCCGTCTTCCTTCGTATCCAGAATCGGGGCCTCGGCCTGTGGGATATGAATTCCTATGGATCGAGGCATCCTTCTCGGTCCGGATTGATCGACCGAATCGGGGTTCTCTTGTCCCGTGACTGGGATAGAGTTCCCTCGTCGAGGTACCTCCTGCCGAAGTCCCGATACGTGCTGTGATTCACGGTTCTGTTGTCTCCTTTCATCGAACTGAGCAAATATAGTCCGAATGTCTTCCTGTCGCTGAAGTTCGTATCGTTTCTCCAAATTCTCAATTTTGGTCAGAATTGAGTTCAGAGCGTTGTGGATCACTTGCGTCGTGTTCGGTGCCTCTTCACCGCCAAATAACAAATTGGCGGCTGGCTGTCGTGGTGTTGGTATGGCCGGGGACGAGGCGGTGTGAGAAACCGCATCTTCTATCATCACATTCTCTGGATTCCTCCTCACTCCGTCTCTTCCGTCAACTTGGTGGCTTCTTGTGTTAACCATGATTGATGGGAATCGGAATTTATCGGTCCCCACAGACGGCGCCAATGTTCCGCTCCTGAAGAACGGAGATGTTTCCAACAGAGTTGCTGGAAATCTTGCTATGGGATCAAACTCTCTCTCTCCTGAAGATGTCTATGGTGAAAGAGCACCTCAGGGAAAAAGATCACACTTGCTGGGAGAAACACCACAATCTGGACGTGGGGTATGTGCAGAGTGTGTATTGAAAAGAGAGAGCTAGAAAAGTGTACCTTGTGACTACCTGAGGTGCCGTATTTATATGGCGATTCATGAGCTTTGGGCCGTAGTTTATAGATAAACTATTGAAAAGATAATAGCGAATGATAAAGAACAATTATCTTAGTTTAGATAGAAGTTATCTCGTACCTTATAGATAAGATAAAGGACTATTGGATATTTGGATTAATTGGTTAAATTCTTATCTTTTACTTCGATATTTTGGCCTTTCCGGAACATTAACAAATCTCCATCTCTCCCTTTTAAATCTTTCCTTCCAGTACCGGTAGCAACGAGAACACCGAGCCCGGCGAATGCATCATGGATGTTTATTACCAATGAGCATCAACTAATCAAACAATGCGATCCAGCTTAGGCTTTGTTTGGAAGAGGAAGAGAAGGAAAGAGATTCAAGCGGAAGGGAGGGGAAAGAAAGGAAGGAAAATAAGTGAAGTTTCTTCTTCATTGTTTGAGAGTTAAAAATATATCAAGAGAGAGAAATTGAGAGTTAATAAGATACTTTTACAATTTTGTCTTTGAATTGTGATTCAGTGCTTTGTATTTTGGTGTTTTATTAACACTGGCTGAGGTATGATAGTAATTTTATTAACACAGACTGGGGTATGATAGTAATTTTATTACTTTTCCTTCTAAAAATCCTCCAAATTGAGGGAACAACAATTTTTAGGTTTTTGAGGATTTTAGAGGAGTTTTAAAAATTCTTTAATATTTTTCCTCAAAAATTAAAACTTTCAAACAAGAAGATCTCACCACCTAAATCTTTTTCTTCCCACCCTTCCCCTCTAAAATCTCTCTCTCAAACAAAGCCTTAGATTTTGTTTGGGAGTTAGGAGGGGAAGGGAAGGAAAGAGATTTAAGGGGAAGGGAGGGAAAGGAAAAGGAGGAAAATGAGGGAAGTTTCTTTCTCCTCATTTGGGAGTTAAAAATATATTAAGAGAGATAAATGTAGAGTTAATAAAATATTTTTACAATTTTGTCCTTGAATTGTGATTCAGTACTTTGTATTTTGGTGTTTTATTAACGCTGACTGGGTATGATAGTAATTTTATTAACACGAACTGGGATAATATAATAATTTTATTACTTTTCCTTCTAAATAAAATTAAAACTCTCAAATAAGGAGATGTCTCTACTCAAACCTTTCCCTTTCCTTTCTTTCCCTCTAAAATCTCTCTACCAAACAAAGCCTTATGAAACACGTACTGGAGTAGAGTAACACTGAATATATATATTAATATTGGGGAGATCCTTATCGTTGCACTTCCACACTCATCCCAACATATGGTGGTGTGAGGCATAGTTTTATAAGTCACTAGAAACTAAGAGCATCTCCAACGCAGGAGCTTCCAGAGTTCCTTAGGCTGAAGCACTGGTATCGTGAAAAAAAATTGCGTTGGAGGAAGCTTACGTGGCGGAACCGAAATTTCAACAAAGAGGAGCGTTCCTTATATAAGGAACCACTTCTTAAACAATAAAATAAGATTAACAGGCTCAACCACCACAGGAAAAAAAAGAGGGAAAATAACAATCTTGGTCAAGGAAGATGGAGACGAGGACCGTGTACGGCGACGACGTTGGTGCAGCCAGGAACAGCGACGTCGACGGCGAGAAGGGGAGTGAAGAGAGACAGCTCCGACGGCGATTTCGTCAACGGCGTTGGCGGTGATGGCGAGAGAACAGTCGCGAAGGGGGAAGGAACGCGGCGGACTCAGCGGCGGCAACACTAGCATGAGAGGAGCGGCGCGAGGAGGAAGTTTTTGGGTGTGGGTGGAGAAAAGAGTGCATGCGGGAGTGGAGAAGGAGAAAGAAATAAGTGAGTGCATGTGGAGAAGGAGAAAGAAAAAGTGTGGAGAAGGAAAAAGAAAAAAGAGCGGAGCAGAGAATGAGAGGTGCAGAAGCTTCGTGAAGGAGAAGGTGAAGAGTTTTTTATTTAATAAAAAGAACTTTTTGGAGTGAGGGGTTGAAATAAAAAAATAAATAAGCACAACAAAGAAACGTTGGCAAGAAGAAAAAAATAAACATTATAAAACTTCAAATACTTTTTTTTTTATAAACGCAAAAGAGCTGTTAGAAAAAATAAAAAAATAAAGATTAGAAATCAAACTAACTTTTTGTCAAATACTTTTTTTTTAAAGACAAAAGAGCCGTTAGCAAAAATAAAAAACAAAAAGATTAGAAATCAAACTTTTTGGATGAGCTGAAAAGAAACGTAAACATTAGAAATATTACCGTTATAAAAAATGACCGTTGAGTTGAATGAAAGATTGATTATAAATATTGAGTGATTTGTTTTTCTTCTTCACA
Organism: Glycine tomentella; assembly: GCA_007407185.1. Classification (NCBI taxonomy): domain Eukaryota; kingdom Viridiplantae; phylum Streptophyta; class Magnoliopsida; order Fabales; family Fabaceae; genus Glycine; species Glycine tomentella. The sequence continues at coordinate 3,982,077 of PYAF01000142.1, read as the reverse complement.
CTTCTTTTATTCATTCTCAATTTTTCTTATTTTCTCTCTATCTTTTTTAGTTCCTATCCATTCTTTGCTACATTTGTAAAGACCATCTCAATGCCACAGGGAGAAAAGAGAAAATTATTTGCTCAACGGCAAGAATCGGCAAGAAAAGATGTAGAACGAGCGTTCGGAGTGCTCCAATCTCGATTCGCAATTATACGTGGTCCGTCACGTTTTTGGGATATTGGTAAAATGAAGAATATCATCTATGCATGTATCATATTGCATAACATGATTGTCGAGGACGAACGTGACACATATCAAAGTAATAT
>PYAF01000142.1:3928843-3968226 GCA_007407185.1 Glycine tomentella | reverse complement strand
ATATTTTGTATATAATTTTTATTTGAAAAGAATTTGATTTCATTTAATATATTTTATAATTATTGTATTTATGTTAAGATTTTTATTTGAAAGAATTAAATTAAAATTTGTATAATAATATTCAATTATACAATAAGACAATTTTTATAATAAAAATATGAAACAACAATTAAAATAAAGAAAACAAAAAATAAATAACAAAACGAAACAGAAACTTAAAAAATAATATTATCTTTTAATGTTAATATTAAATAAAACATAAAAATTATATACAAAATATTAAATAAAAATTAAACATATATTAATTAGTAAATTCTTAAATTCAAAAATAAAATATTTTTATTAACATTTACTAAACAAAAGAATTAAAAGAATTCAACAAAAGTTTTAAATAAATTGCAAACCACAAAGGAGCACAAACACGTTAACAAAAAAAGCATAATCAAATTTGGGCTTTTAAGTAGTCGGACAACATCTTACTACTTCAACAAAAAAATTTTAAAAATATAATAATAAGGAAGTCGTAAATGGGCGTACGACTTCCATATAAAAAAATAAAAAACACAAATAAATTGGATAACGAAAAAATAAGAAAGTCGTGTAACAACTTCATCTTACATCTCAAAATTATAAAAGAGTTATAAATAATTACACAATTTCAATTTAATAAAATAAAAAAATATATAAGTCATAAATAAATTTATGACTTCGTAGTAAAATTTATTACGATTTACCCTTTTTTTTGTAAATTATTTGAAAATCACTCTCAATATCTAATTAACCAGAAAAAAAATATCCCTTTTCAGTAAATGAGTCCATTTATCAAGCCGTTTAACTTAATTGGTTGAATAAAACATATGAATTGTTATAAATTGTTTAATGTTTAACCGATCCAATCAGTTGATTTTCACGCAACAACAATCGTTATTGGTATTGATTATTAAAATCAAAGCTCATGTTTGATTATTAATATCATTGCTTGTGGGCTAACATATATATATATATACTGAAATGATGAAGACAAAAAGATGGTGATTATATTATTTTTATATGATGAAAATGAAAAGGCCCTCCCTCACGAACTAATATAGAAATTAACACAGAAATAGAGGAGATGGATTGAGCATGCAAATGACTGTACCATAAAACAGCCAATTCTGGTAGTAGTGAATGATTATGGTTGGTTCAGCTTCATATGTAAGGCAGCTGAATTCACCCTGCAAACAAGGACATGCATTTTCTTAAGGACAACGCAAAATGGTACCTCCAGCAGAAAAAGATTACCAAAAGCCGATTTCAAATATCTTGGTTCTTCTTTCGTGGGATTTCAAATAATTTTTTTTGTTGTATTTTAAAAGCTGAATTCCGCAATTTGTTGACGTGAGCTTGCTTGGACAGACCCAGGATTGTACCTCACAACACAGCCTTTTTACCCAAATAATAATTGCTTGCTAACAAGATATATAATAAATGATAAAGAGGTTTGGAATATGCCCTTTTTCTAAGTTTTAAAACAGTTTACTTTGCCCGCCTTTGAAGGCTAAATTCGCCTTCATCAATTTATCGGATTGGATGCCTAAACCTGACGTCTCCATATCTTCTACTTATTTTATCTCCTGCTTTGGCCGAAGGAATAAAGTAATATGGCTAATGCCAACTGCAAGACCCACCCACATGCTCAATTTTATTATATAATAGTCCAAAAATATTCTGATTTCATGAAAGGAAATAGACAAGGACATGACAGAATGATATATAGATGGCCTTCCTGATATACGAAACCAAACTCGTAAAGATTGACATAACATCCAAAAGAGAAAAGCCATTGGAATTGGAATTGTTGGATATGACTCATCTTTCGCAGTCAGATGACAACCCTTCTTGTTGGCGGGATCAGCAGAAAGCCAACTGGGGTCCCGCTCCCAGGTGAGCGGGCGGGGGTCCGGGGGGCAGCGTCCCAGGCCCGTAGAGGCTAGGTACTGTTGTGGGTCTCTGATTATTTGTAATATTTTACTTTTATTAGTAGTTTGGGTTAGGGCCCATGAATAACTACTGTTAGGATTTCTTTTAATCCTATTTATATTCCCCTTGTAAACCGAGTGACTTGTAACGAGTGACGGTGAGGTGATTATAGTACAGACAAGCTGGACGTAGCCTACATTGGGTGAATCAGGGTAAACTACTGTGTCAAATCTCTCTTCCTTATTCTCTTTTCTGTTTTTCAATTTGTATGTGATTGTCGATTTCCAACTGTCCTACAGCATTATTAGTATATGCAACACATGAGCTGGAAGAATCAAGAAATTGCCACATTAAGCATGTGGGTACAACCAATCGATTGCTATGTTGCCAAGCTTTAGCTTTCTGGTTCCCCGGTCAAATAAACTATTTGCTGTACATAAATGCCTCTTCCCCACTCCACCAACCCCTCGCTTTACTCTCCCTCTTACGCTCCTCCCTCCCTCCCTCCATAAAAAATTCATTTGCAGTACTCCAATTCTACTGTCAGAGCCCATTGTCATTTGTCAAAGACAAGAATGTTCTATTAGCTTCCACTGCCTATTCGTGCTCCCCATCTTTCTCCAAAAACTTTCGTATTCACAGCTTAAATATCTTTTTCTGTTTTACAACTATTAGGTCCTACTCCTTCCAATGGATACTTCCAAACCACAGTCTTCCAAACAGCTAAAAGAACATCTCCAACACCACCAAGAGCCTTTTTCATTGCAAAGTTACCTCATCGAAAGAAGTTACATGTTCAAGAACTTCAGCTCTGATAGTAGCAATATTCACCACCTTTATTCAGCCAAGGATCTGAAGTGGTCGATCACATATGATTTACACAAGATAAGGAAAAGGTTATTACATGCTTCAGGGATACTAAGATCACTATTATACAAGTTCGTTCCCACAGAAGACAACCAGGAGTTCTCAAATGAAGAGCACAACGTTGATCTATATTATGTGCATGAATACATAACAGCACACACTCAGGCAACTCAACAAACAGATTCACTGAAAACCTTAGCTGTGTCGTCGTGTCATTTTACTAACAATGATGTTCAGGACAAGGTTTTGCCGGCAAACATGTTTCAGACACTCAAACTCCCCAAATTGAGAAGATCGGAGGTAAGTAATAAGGGATTCTTTTATGCGACCACAATAGGAAATTCATACTCAAATCACATTATTTTGAGTGTATACAATTTCATAACCCTTTACATTATAAATTACGCCATCTGACTCATTAAGCTAACAGGTTGATACAGGAACCAAACCATATTGGATAAGCTCAAAAGAGAACAGGCAGCAATTTAGCAGAGAATCAGAATGGAAAGAACCATTACCCAATGCAGGTTCGACACTTTCACTAAAATCAGAAGGGGGGAAAAGTATTAACAAGCATGCATTAATTTTAATTTTTAACTAGCTAGCATTATTTTCATTGTGGTGGAACAGTGGGTGACTTGAAGAGCCAGGATCCTACTTTGTCCCAGAAACTTGTTAGAGAGTATGTGAGAAAGCTACTAGTGAACTCAAATATTCTGAAATTGAGACGTGCAAAAAAAGACAAAGACAAACTACGGGAGATGTGTGGAAGATACAGAAGGAAGCAGCTACAGTTTGACTATGTAGAAAATGAAGGTAAAGCAGTTTCAGAATCTGAAGACTTTAACTTGTTGGAGAAACAATATAGACAAGTTAAAAAGATAAGCCAGCTGTTGTACGCAGAATCCTGTGTGGTATCAGAAGAGTGGAAAAGCTTCCAAATCGTAAATTGGGAGATATACATGGAGATAGGAGATTCAATCACGGATGACATTGTCAGCGAAATAATTGATTTAATCAGGCTTGGTTAAGTAGCATTTAGGACCATGTTGAATGTATTAACATCAAGGAAGGATAATGTCTATTATGCCTACTCCAGTCTTGGAGATTTCACATTGGCCTCGGTTTGACAATCACACCTATGTTTATGTAAATTCACGTTGCAGACTTGGGATGGGTTTCTCTTGACCAAATTACAGATATTTTTTACAATTATTTTAGCTTGAGTAGTGTCCGAACCTAGTCCTGATCATGATAATTGATAGGAACGATAGATCGTATATTAACCGAGCCAAGGCTGGTTCTGTTCAAGATTTAACAATATGGTTATGTATATATGTTGTACAAAGCACGCTATACTTTTCCTCAAAAAATAAAAAGCTCGCTATAAAGAGAATAGAGAATACAGGAATCAAATTACCAATCTCACTTAGTCATTTATATGTCCTAGTTTAAATAATAATGTATCTGTTCTTGCTAAGTTTCGGCGAGTTCCAGCGGAGCTGCCTGGTCCTCCTCTACTCATTGGAATTTTCGATCTCCTATATTCAAGTGAGGGGAGGTACTTGCAGAAGGGACTCCAATGAGCAAGTCAGTAATACTCTGAGGTATTTATGTGTCTATGTGTGGGATTAGTCAAAACGTATCTGAGGATCTCCCCTCTATACACGTTTGATGTTGAGGGAGTTATGCAATGTTCGAAGCCATGTTGGAAAATTGCCCCTCTATGCATCATGGCCGAGTTCGTAGGTAGCAGTTGGAGATTGCCATTATCCGAGCAAGTGGGACCCCACGAGTAGAGTACGTATCGAGTTTTACGGGTCATATGGTACAGATAAAAAGATAACTAAAAATGAATATTATTGATTTAAAAAGATAATTATAAAGAGTAAATTACACTCGTATTCCCTATATTTTTTTCAAATTACACCTGATATTCATCCTTTTTTACACCCTACAAAAAACTCCTTAATTGTTTAGTTCACATTACATCCAAACTTCCTCCCTCTTAAACATTGTTTAATAATTTAATAGAAATTAGATACATGCTGGTCACATGACTTTTAATGAAAATTTATGTCCAAAATATCTTCATCTTCTTCCTCAAAATCACATTCATCTTCTTCAACAATCCCTCTTCACTTACCACCTCCTTCTCTTCCTCCCTCTCCCACGTCAACATCGTCTCTTCCTCCTCATCGTCGTTCTTGTCCACCAACACGGCATCTGGACGCACCCACTCCCATCGAAGCGATCACTACCACCGTAGCCACCGCCTCCATTGTTGCCGCCGCCGCCATTGTAGTCGTCGCCGCCATTGTAGTCGTCGCCGCCACAACCATATTCACCTCCACTATCTCCTCGTCTCCCGCCATAGCTTTGGTCACCATCACCGTAGCGTCTGATTCCTTAGACACTGACGTAGTCGGATAAAAGTAATGTATAAGGAAGTAAAAGTAATGTATAAAAAGAGAGGAGTATTGGGTGCAATTTGAGAAAAACATAGAAAATGCGAATATAATTTACTCTATTTTATACGCTATGCCAAGTGCCAACCATTTCAATGTTTTTTAATTCTTTTTTGTGAGGTTTTGCAGTTCTATTACGTGGACTCTCACCGTTACATGTTACACATACTTAAATTGCAAAATTACTTGATTATTTGCCAACTGCAGTGGATGGATCACTTAATCTTTTAATTTAAGCAATGAAAGAATCTTTAGGGATTGCTTAGTCTACCTAATTATTAATGTTTTTCAGTTAAAGGCACACATCATGTGCTCATGTCACAAATAATGCTCCTTTATCATCATCGGTCATACTGGCTCTGTCTGTTTCTTAATTTCCTACATAGCCTTAAAGTAAATGTTGTAAAGATGCTTATGCTAAAATGGTCATTACTAAAAGTAATCGTCCATTCAGGCTTGTGTGGTGCAACCCAAAGCAGAAATAGATCTCCTATTCGATTCAACTAAGCTGAGTACTCCTTTGGGCTATTTTAGTGCAATTGCATTAGCGGTTACTACCTTTGGAACAGTTAAGGTGCCTTGATGAGTGGCTTCTTCCTTAAACGTGATGCTACATTTGATGACTATCTGGCTGATGTTGTGCCTCTCTTTGGTGGCTTCTTATTTATTCTGGGAGTTTCTTAAGTGTGTTATATTTCAAGATTTCGACCGAACATGTTAGTTTATTCCATAATATAATCATGTTTTGATTCTGACTAACTGTGCCCTTATTTATAATCCTCTAACTAGTAAGTAACTTGTTTATAATCTTTTTCTAAGCAAGAAACTGTACACAAAAAGCCTAAAGTGAACTTGAAAAAGTTTTCTTGGTACATGCTGTTGTATTTTACAGGATGGACAGTATTATCTATAAGGGACAGTGTGACAGTGACTCAATTTCCTATTTTTGAGTTTTTTAGTGGTTAAATAGACAATCTCCAACACAAGACTGGTATATTTGTGTATTCATGCAAATTATCTCGGAGATTTTTTTTGTGGCCACTGTTTTTGCAACTGTATTACATGCATGATAGTCATGTCATCCATCTTTGACGTTCCATTTATTCCATGGCTGACTGGCTGTATTCTTTTCATTATGTAGATAACCACCAGGGCAACAGCTGCCCGTTATGGTGTTTAGCTCAGCCCTCTTACCTGGTGCGGTCAAATTGGACAGGATGCTTAGGAGTGATGAATAATTATGAATCTTTCCTCCCATACAAGAAAGCTCTTTTTGATATTCCTGTAGCCCGTAATGCATATTTAACTTCACTACTGCTTGCTGCATGCTGCTGGGTTTCTGGCTGATCGGAGCTTTAATGGGGGCGATAATGCATTGTAAGTGCTGTATTTACTACCTTCTCGAGAAGCACTGCTCTTTCCTATTAATGTTTTTTCTTTCGTTGACTCAATCAGAAAAGGAAGGGAAACTGAGCTTAATATTTAAGTGAACATTGTTTGCCAGAACCATAAACTTATTATCTACACAATAGCTTTAATTAAAGGCCTATCATACAATACATGGTTATGAAATGTATTATTGGGTTTATATAAGTTGAAAATGACATATGGTCATCGCCGAATAAATTTAATAAGGGTTTAGTGAGATATGTTGGGGTATAGCATTGGCCATAGAAGTTCTATACATTACAATTTATTGCAATAATAATACTATAATATGGCCAGCATGCATGATGAACATCGTTGTCTGATATTGGCCACATACATTACAGTTACAGCCAACAACATGCTTGGTGGACATTATTTTTCATGTTTATAATTTATTGCATATTTATTTTCAGGTACATACGGCCTCAATTTTTCTATAACAACCCCCTGCTTTCTTTCAGCCAATGTTATTGGACCTTACACAGATGATCTTGGAAATGTATTACCTTCTGCGGTGGAGGGTGTTGGAGTTCCTGTTGATCCACTTGCATTTGCTGGGCTTTTAGGTGGGTTTTTTTTGAGATTTTCTATCTTTGTTCCTCCTTTTTGGCAAAAATGATTCAATGTAAAATACAAGTCTACATTCTTTAGAACCTAAGATCCAATAGTTTTATAATGTCTGGGTTACTTGTTTGTCTGAAGCTGGATTTGATCCAGGTTTAATGGCATTTGTCAAGATTAAGGTCATGAATACGGCAAATTGGACGATTGATGATTCATCGATTTTCACTTCTAGTGAAACTAGTAATGATTAGTAAATGTATTCTCACACTTTTCCCTAATGGAGGGGGAAAGTTCTCCAGTTACGTTCATTCCTCAGTGGTCCATTTTTCAGGGGTGAGCGTAAATGTATTAGTAATTGTATGTATGCTTTAATAGAACTATAATCCTAAAATGGTTAGTTCAGTTGGCTTCTCACTCACGTCACGTGAAGATAGAGCTGTGTTTCTATGTGACGTGGAGTATGTTGGAATCAGCGTGCAATCACAGGACAGGCTTCCGAGAAAAATAAGAATTCTTCTTCTTAGTACTTTGATAAATGAAGAATAGGAGAACATAGTGGAAGAAAACGTGTAGAAAAGAGATGCATTACTTTAAACATACTCCATGTAATAATAAAATGCGAGAGAGTGTAGCGTAGAGTAGTATTTGTTGTTAATGTTTGGGGTTGTAGGTGAAATTATGACATTGGCATACTCAGTTAAGTCTCCCCTTCCATTGTTTGGAGGCTCTCTTAATCTTAATTATCAGCTAAGTCTTCGGGATTGCCGAATCGCCCTTTCTACTCACCACGCTTCTAATTCTACTTATAGTCAACGCGTGTCTAAGGTGAAGCGTGGCTGCATCTATTCCGTTGAATTGTTGCAGGGCCGCAGGAGGAATTTAGCCCATGATCCTAGCACGTGCTATGACGATCACAACGACGACCATGAAAACAATCGGAGTTTGGACCTATTGATGAGGTTCGTTCATAATGTGTTGAAGGTGTCAAAGAGAGCCAGGAAAGCAGTTCGATCCGTTCTCCATTTTCCCATCTCCTCCCATTTGGTTCTCTTCTCTTCTCTTCTTCTACCATTTAGAAAGTCCGGATGGATTAAACATCTCTTTCTCTTTTAATAAATACAGGTCAGATTTTCTGTCAATGGGATCCTGCTGCTCGCATTCTTGTTGATTTTGAAGGCATTTCTTCAGGTATTTTTTTTTTCACTCAACATTACTGAATGCCATTTCTACAATTTCTTCTTCTTCTTCTTCTGGCATTTATCATATTTTCTGCTGAGAGCATAGGCTTATTTCTTTATGATGACTGTGGAGACCCGCATCATGATTATAGTTATAAGATTGTTACATTCGATTCAATAGCATTTAGTGACTTTAACCTTTTTAGCTCTTTTCAACATGTGTTTTCCAAGCTTTTTCCAAGGCCGTTTTTGTGACTAAAACCAATGACATTACAAGGTCAAGGGTGTAAATGACTCAAATGTCTTGTACTTGAAATTTATTCAAATGAGTTAATCAAACACTATCAAGCTTTAACTCAACTAGTTTATAACTTGATTATATTATTTCTCTTTATCAAATCTGTTCCTTTTTTTAAGTTTATTAATTTAGTTTCTAGTAGACATTTTCATGCTAGAAGCTGAAGTAAAAACAGAAAGAAAAAAGAGACCAAAAGACTATTTGAACATTAATTAGGTAATTATAATTCTCTAACTACACTTTGCCAAGTAATAGACTTATTTAGACTATTTTATTATCTATACACCCTTTCTTATCTAAAATTATTTTTGTCATTATAACTAGTGTTTGTGTGCACGAGTTATTTACAAGCTTTTAATGTTAAGAATATTAAACCTAAGTTTGACTCGTCTTTTTAGTTGAGTTCAAAGTCCAAGCTTGAATTTATTTAGTAGAGCAAACAAGGTTGATTGAAAAAAGCCGAGTTTGAATACTTCATGAAAAGTTTAATTTGTTAGCATTGTTTTCTTTCTAGAAAAAATGACTTGGCGGGATACATATGGTTCAGTTATCTCAGTGCAAAATTGATGTCTAAAATGTAGCACTAGGTTATGTAGGCAGTATTTGTCAAAATGTAACGATGATGATTTTTCCAGTTGGTATACGGCAGGGAGTGGAAAATGGATGTATTCTTGTTCTGGACTCTTAGTTGCTTAGAATTTTGAATTTGCACTACACGGAATATCTAGTTTCCGATTTCTTTTGAACTTGTTCTACCTTAAACATTTTGGTACTGATGCATTTAGTATAATGCAATGCAGGTATTATGCACACTTGGAAGTGTAGTGTTTGTAAGCATCTTATTAATCCGTGGGATATGGTCAGCTGTTAGTTTTTTACTAGAAAGCCGACACCAAAAATTGGATGAAATAGATATGCACAATGCTTGGAATGGTGCGCAGCCCATGACTTGAATACAAACAAGTCACAATTAAGGATTATTAGTTATTACTACTCCTCGTAAAGACAGGGGAGTCCAATTGAGGAAATAATACCAGAGAAAACTACATTGCTCCTGGAAGCTTACCTTGCTGCAATTACGATTGGCTAAGAATAAAGAATATGGGAACCACTGAACAAGATTCCTGTAAAATATTTGTGGTTTGTGTACAAGACGTTTAGAAGCAGTCACTAACTTTACAAGTGCATTCATGATTCATATATATATTTTCACCCTTTTTAGTGCTAATAAAAGGGTGATTTATATGATACCATTAATATCCAATGTAGAACAAATATAGGAAAGTTCATGTATCTGTGTTATGGCCAGTAGATTTATGACTTTATTTGCTAGATGTTATACTCAAGTTCATTATTTTTTTAAAAGATAATATAACTCTAGAAATTAAAATTGTTTCTAAATGTATGAATAGTGAATAACATGAAATATTATCAATGGCTATCCTCATCATTATTCTTTAGTGGAAATATTTTTTTAATTAAAATTAATAAAAACTATCTGCTTTTAAATGTTTTTATAAAAGATTGAATGATTTAATTATTTCATCAATGGATAAGATTTAGTTTCTAAATTTAATATTTACTATTACATCATAAAAAAATTTAAGAAAACTTGACACATTTTTTTAAGGAAAAGTATTATATAGTGTTAAAACAGATGCTAGTATAATTTTTGTCTTAAAGCTGTTTGATATTTTCTTTCACAAACAATAATAATTGAAATACAAACAAATATTAAATAAGTACTATTTTCTAAAGAAATTTGAGTTTTTTTTTAAGAATTATTTCCGTCAAGAATCAAATTCAAGTAATATTTAAACAATTCAATCTTAACTTTAGTATATTAACCATTTCTGTCAAATTAAGAAATTTGAATCTTGATTCATCATATTACAAGATTAATCCTTTTCACTAGTTATAATATTCATTTATAGGTTTAAATTTTAAATGTATTAATGTACTTTTCATTATAATAATTTTTTGTTGGTATGATTCAAAATTTGTAGTCGTCAAATCATCCAAATTATTTTCCAATGACCCAGCCTTATAGAAAAATTTATTTGGATATATTTGTATATAAACACTTATTAAAAAAGTAAAAATAAATAAATAAATTTCTTATATGAATTAAAATTTATACAGTTAACTTTTATAAAAAAATATTTAAATTTTTTAAAAGTTAAGGTGGATTTTAACTTATACAATAAACTCAATATTTTACATATATATATATATATATATATATATAACAGTGACTAAGTTTTTTCATTTCAAATTATCATTATTATATTAATAAAAAAACGTTGTCTCCTAAAGTAAAAAAAAAAAAAAGAAAAGAAGTTCTTGTTTAAGTTTTTTTGCTACATAAAATTATTGTTTATTCATTTATTTTTATTTCATCTCGCTGTTAAATTTGTTTCCCTTTTATTCCTACTATCAGGAGTACATATTGACCACTGCGCGTATACTCATATCAGAATAAGGTTTTGCAGAGAACAAACAAACAAACTCCGTTCCTTGATTAACTGGTGAAAAATTAAGAGACTATTATTCTATTCTGAATGACTTTTCTTGTGCTGAAAAACAAAAATAATGGTTGACTTATAAGCCCAAGCATACCACACTTCCTTCCACCACTTCATGCGCCTCACCTTTTCGATGAAAATCCTCGAACACCATTTCGAGACCTTCGACCACCCCTCAGATTGTTGTAAAAAATTCTAGCATATATGTCTGTAATTCCTTTGGTAAACATCAATTATGACTTGAGATTGAAATTGCTTTGCTGACAGGTTGAATTGAAAAGAAAGAAATGGTTGTTCTGAAAGACAAAGTGCCTGCAGCTGAGAATAATATCGACACTAAATTTATAGTTTTGGAGAAAGGCAGGACAACGGTAGAAGGGCAGAATAGGAAATGGCTGGCGCTTGTAGCTGATGAGACGGCAGCTGTTCATTTTCAGCTGATATCATTTGTTTGACCAATGGAATCTTTTCCTTCCAGCAAGGTAACCTTGTGGAGAAGATAGGATAGTTTAGCATGCCCTTTGTTGAGACACCAAACATTAGTTTGATTCATTGGATTCCTAATTCCAACACTGTAATAGCTCCCCACTCACGCATCTTCCCTCCAATTCCCTAACTTACATGCTCTATGCTTCCATTTCTATCCCTAACTACATCCTGTTCAAAGATTCGGTCAATCTTTACATGAGGAAGCATTAATGGGACTTCATTATATATCATGTCATGTAGAGATTAATTAACATCATCATGATCCCGAAATTATTTCTCGAGATAGTAGATACCTTTAGGGATTTGTTTTTTTAAAAAAATAGTTTCAACGACTAATGTAACATCACATTACACTTTTTAGGAAGAAAAAATATAGTTTAGTAAACATTTAAAGTGTAAGCTCAGTTTGTTAATATTTTGTTTTTGTATATATCACATATTTTTTATTAGAAGTAATCTTATGAATGACAATTTTTCCTTCAAATGTATAACGAAACTACATGCCCAAGATTAGAACATGAGACCATATCAGTTAGTTTGTCATTTTCTAAGATTTAAGAATTAAAAAAAATCAAATTTTTTTTTGAATTTTACTTGTAATTTTTTGCTTCACCAAATTTTACAAAAATAAAATTGCAGGTATTAGCAAATGTGACGGGAGAATTCACATTTTGAAATTTTGTATATAATTCTCCCTGACTTTATCTTTCCAATGTGTTTTTCTTAATAAAATGCAACATCAATTACCAAGTGTTTGAAAACTTACTGTAAAAGTGAAAATCACGTTCACTCGAAGAAACCTGAAGTAGCTTTCAGGTTTTTGGATCTTTTGACGTGAAAAGACTGTGAAAATTGTGTTTTAAACTTGATTTAAATATGCACTATGTTTATTGTACCCTTTCAGATAGCACAATTGACACTGTTCAACATATGACATAAGTACATGATTTTAAATCGTGCTACGCTGGCCCTAGTTGAGTTTCTATCATGACTCAATAGTAAGGATGACAGCTAATCAAATTATGGAGAATAGTTGGCTAATTTTGCATGCTAAGGTGCACGTTCATATTTCTATTAAATCCGGAAAAATTAGTCATTAAAATATAAAACTCGTATAACAAACACTGTTGCCTTTATAAACAATGTTGATTAACTATTTTTTTAATCAATAAAAAGATACTTTCTAGGCCAAGAATCATCAGATAATTGAAAAAAAAATTAAGCCAGCCACTTTAACAACTTTAGAAAAATTTGTGAATGAAAAGTAGCATAAATTTACGTTAAAAGACGTCATGGAAAATAAACAATTAACAAAATACTGTAAATACTGATTCTCAAAGAAAAACAAAAGAAAGTGAACTCTAGATTTTAATCACTTCAGCGGATGCATGCATCCTCTTAAAAAGCACCTCTCAACTGCAAAGTTAAAAGCAAGAACAGCCTATTACACATGTTAACTCAGTAAGATACCTTAAATTTCAAGTTATTTGTACTTTAGTACAAATATTTACAAAGGTTTACATCAATATGTTCAGTGTTAATGTACACTTTGATTTATAATATTTACAAGGGTTTAATATCTTTGATTCCTAAACTTTTTCAAATTTCTACTTTTAGTCCCAAAACTATTTTTTTTTTACATTTTTTTATCCCTATAATTTTCTTCCGTATGTTAACAGGTAACAAAATTAACTCTAATAACATAACAAGCACATTAACCGTCCATTAATTTGTCTCGTCATCAAAGAATCTAATGGAGCTATCACATGTAAAAAAAACTATAAAATGTGTTTTTAATCTCATTTGTTCATACTAGTTAATGATGTCAAATTAGTTAATGAGAGATTAGAAACACAGTTTTCTAAAAAAATTATACGTAACTACTTTGTTAGACTCTTTAATTACATGAAAAATCAATAGTAGGCTATCAACCTAACAAAAATAAAATAAAAAATTAAGGACAAAAAGATATTAAACCCTATGTTCAATGGAAGCAAATTGAAATGCTTTAAAGAGAAATTCTAACTTACAATGCACAAACCGCTTTCATCACCAAACCGAGCACCAGTGTAATCATCATTTATGTGTAGTTTTTCTGATTTATATTTTAATCCACAATAACTATCGTCTCATCTGATATCAAACATCAGGTCAAAAAATGCCTTCTCACAACTATGACGTAGTTCCATGTCTTGTAGGGATACTAACTGAACATATATTACAACACACACGCTCCCTAATGGAAAGGTGATATTTACAAAGACCCCGTTAAGATGTGGTCTGAACTACAAGGACCAAGCATGTGCTATGCTTCATTTTTTTCATAGCAGAGTCAGGAGACAAATGACTGTACAAATACACAAATTAAAGATGCTAATAGGTGAAAGAGGGAAGAGGGGGGCAAAATGGACTTGGATCCATGGCAGATTTTCACTATGTACAGATTATATACAAAATTTACTGATCCCTTGAGATTTACCAGAAAGGGCACCACCTGAAAATATAAGAGAAAACAGAAATCTAGAAATCATAATTTGCTGAAGACGTGAAAGGTTCATTATCTGTCATGAACCAACTATTTTAAAAGTTAAACTTGTTGGGCAAAGACACATCAATGGTTTTATACTTTTATATCACAAATCTAACACGTACCTCACACAAGAGCCCTTTGGGGCTTGAATCGTGTGGATAATGCACAACCTACCTATGTTGTGCATATATTAAACTCATTTTTATTTGAAGAATGGGGGCGGCAAGGATCAAACTCAAGACCAATGGGTCATAGAAGCTTTATTTCCATGTCATGAACCAATTATCCTAAAAACTTAAGCTGACAGATGAAGCCACACGAATGGTTTTATATTATATTTCTAATATTATCAAACCAATACATTAAAAAGTCATGAAAGTTCCTTTTGATCTCATAAAAAAGAAATAAAACAAAGGAGACGAAGATTGATACGCCCATTTTCCATCACTCGTGTGTGTGTGTGTAAAATTTGATGTTTAATCAGAAAATTACTAAGTGAAGAGATCATACCCTACGTAATTTTGGCACAAATTTTCATGTGAGGAGGCTTGGATTATTAACTTTTAAACTTGCAACTTAACAGATAAAGCCCATTTTCCATCACTCGTGTGTGTGTGTAAAATTTGATGTTTAATCATAAAATCACTAAGTTAAGAGATCATACCCTACGTAATTTTGGCACAAATTTTCATGTGAGGAGGCTTGGATTATTAACTTTTAAACTTGCAACTTAACAGATAAAGCCCATTTTCCATCACTCGTGTGTGTGTAAAATTTGATGTTTAATCAGAAAATCACTAAGTTAAGAGATCATACCCTACGTAATTTTGGCACAAATTTTCATGTGAGGAGGCTTGGATTATTAACTTTTGAACTTGCAACTTAACAGATAAAGCATGATCAACTTCACGAGTGTCTCCAGAAATTAAGCTGCTATGGTCCACAGCATGCTGAAGGGAGTTGTTTGATACTGAAGAACAAGTTGAAAAATCCCGTCCTGTAAGCTTATTACTCATGCGAGCCATGACAACCACAGCACGTTCATTCAGAACCTCATTAGCATCACCAAGTTGATTAACAGCCTATATCACAGCTAAATAAAATGAGCATCATTAATCAAAAAGCAACAAAATAATACAGTAAGAAGATACCTGTAGAAGTTCTCTTTCACGGGCACCACGCTGAGGGTGGGGAAGCTCTCTATTTGGGGCAGATTCCTCAGTATTTACAACAGTAGGTACATGATTGCTGGTAAGCATAGACATTTGTGGAACTTCATTGAAGTTAAAAAGACGCCAATTTATGAGAGGATCATGTACAAAGGCCTGAACACAGGAAGAAGAAATATTCAATGTATTTATTTAAAAAATTCCAAACTAGAAACACAAGATGATTTAGAGAAATAATCCCCCACATGTGACCCAATTTAACATCTGTAGTTAGAGAAGTGTTCAAGAGAAACATAATGATGGCTACCTTACCTTTTTAACCTTTAACAAATCTCTGTAATTGTTCATCTTGCCCTATTTCTTTCTTCACCTTTCATATATAGTCTTTACGATTATGATTATATAATATCTTTGCAAAGGTACAAAAGAAAAAATCTGGGAAAAATTAAAAAGAAAAACTTCCACAATTTTCTGTTTCTTAATTGGGTTTGCGTGAGAAAGGAAATAAACATAAAAAAGACCTTATGTTAGAAATCAAGCATTTATTAAGGGCCAACACTTTGTTAAATCTAACGGTTTTCCTTATAATTTTCCATACACAAATAAATAATTTCAGTCAATTACCTACTACCTGGTACCCACATTAGCGGCAAAACCAAAACGAGTAGTGCTAAACCTCCATACACTTGTAACAAATGATGTGACGGACAAATTATAACCACTAAGTCCTCAATTAGATTTTATGAATTAAACAATTAAATAAAAAATCAACTAAAAAAAAGGCAATATTTTTTATTCATTTTATTTCTTGGCATTACATTGGATGATATAGCAATGCTGATCTGCACTGCCACATCAGTTAGGTTCAACATATGGAACCTGTAGCATTACTAAACCAAAAACTACTCTCAAGTTAACAATTTGTTTCAAACTTCAATGTAGAATCTGAAATTTACCAGGCTTTCATCATTTGGAATTTCTCAAACTTAGTTAACTAGAGAGGTTGGAGGGATGTAAGCCAAGTATCTATACCTCCATCATGGCCATAACACTATCTTTATTTGTTCGCAAAACTTGCATAACATTTTCACAAGTTGAGCGGAAGTTTCCTTCAATGCCACTAACTTCCATGGCTTTCACAAGCATTCTTGTCAAGCGAAAAGGAACCTGAATTGGAATTCAGAAGATAAGATACAATAAAATATTCATAATCCCTATAATTCAAACTTAGGAATGGTTAGTGATTGAGCACCTTCTCCGGGAACTTTTCACGGTTCATTGATGCTTCAAAACAGTCTCCAAAATCTATGTGTAAAATCTTCCCACTGCAGCACATCACAAATATTAGAGGCTTGAAAAAATTAATTAATGCCAACATAGCCAACTTTCTTTATCACAGGTTACCTAAACCGGTGTAACATAAGATTGCTCGGATGGCGATCACCTAAACCAAGAAGGTAACCAACCTAGCAAAACACAAGCACTAGTTTAGCCCATACTATACAATAATTAAATAATTAAACAACAAGAACAGGGAAATTTAATTGCGATTGTCAGGATATCATAAGCAAAATGTAATAAAATGGACAAAAGTTGACACCACAAATTGGAATTTGCAACGATTGTGGAGGGATGTATAAAGTATATAGAAAATCAATAGCAATTAGTAAATTACGTCAAAATTTTCGAACTCGTCAATTTCAGTGGTAGGAAACTCATACAAAACGGTAAGATCATATTAGCAATTGAGGACAAAAAATATGTTCATAATAGTGGTTATGCTAGCTTAAAACTCTGAGAGAGAGAGAGAGAGAGAGAGAGAGAGAGAGAGTAAAAGGTCATCAAGTAATGGTCAAATTTTCACCAGCTTACAAAGTGCTTGTCCTAGTGGGATAAGGCTTTTGTTGTATACAAAGGCAAATGTTCCACCTTTCCAGCCGATTGTAAAGTCAAAGGTTTAGAAAAGCTACTTGGAGGAACTTCTTATGAAACGCTTTCAAAATAAAATAAAATCAGAATTTTAAAAAGCATACGTTCTGCAACCTTTGGCTATAGAACTTGGTGGATTTTACAGTATATAAAAAAATGTGGCAGGCAGATACAAGATACCAGCGCATGCATAGTAAGAACACACACCATGCTCATAACTGCCAAACTCCTTGTATAATTTGTCCTCCTCTCAAGCCATATCTCAGATGTTCGACTTTTCAACCAAAGAACCTATGAGTTGGTATGTTGTGAAACTCATGGTAAGTAGTATGTTATAGAAAACCATATACTAAGTAAAATTTAAACAAACATCACACACCCTTGCTAGGTCATTTCCTTCTGTATTGTGCAAAGCATGCTCAAACACCTCCACTTTAGCTATAAGAGGCAAATGATCATAATCAGGTGCAAAACTGAGCATGCATTTGTGTTCCTGATTCAAAGTGATCTGTACAAGAAGGATAAAACAATTCACGCAACTTAAATGATGGAAAATAATCATATTTATGAGTAAAATATTACTACATTTAAACCCAATCATTGGTAAGTGAAAGCAACAGGAACTATGGAGAGAAATGGATAGAAGAGGGGAATTTCAAACTGACCTTTCTGGCATCTCTATACTCCCGAATAAGTTGATGCAAAGTGTCACAATTTGGGACCCATTCAATTAAACCACTGTTTGGAGACAAAGGGATTACAGCATATCGCTGAATAGACAGATCTTTCTCTGCTGTTTTGGGAGAATTCTCAAGGAGAGTATTCACCAAACCAAAAAGCTAGCAAAAGTAATGATAGAGTGATTATTAATTTGTCAAGCTGGACAAACCTAGAGAAATTTACCAGGTGCCAAATATATACAAACTGCATGCTCAAAGACAACAGTAGAAAGGAAATACCTGCATAACTCGTTCATCCTGGCGTAAATCCTCATGTCCCTTCAACAAGAAGGCATAATCATCACCATCACTCCCATGAATGGTTAACTTCCTGGGTCGTTGCTTGGATGTTATGACAACAAGTTGGCGTGCAAATGATGCAATTGTAACCACTGGTGCATCTGAAATACGGATATGGAAGTATTAGTAGACTAAAGGATTAAATCTGATCCAGCATCAAGGAGGTCATAAAACTAATTTACCAGCACGGTATGAACCAGGAACAGCAAGCTCCAAATTGCGGCATTCAAGCAATTCTGGAGAAACAGACTACAAAGAATATGCATAAAATTTAAGGCCCATAACAAAGACAAATCAAATGCAGGAATGAAAAAGCATTACACTTACCTCCAAGTCTAAAGTTGTAAGACTTTGAAGTTGCTTATCTATCTTTCTGAAAACATGATAATAGATATCCCAAGCCTGATAAAGAAATTATTAGAAAACTAGCTCCAGGAAGGGAAAATGGCAATTGATTGATTTATTTCTTTGAAATCCAGCATTTCTACATTATTTAAGAATGCAATATTTCTTGGAAATTCTATTTTTAAGAAACCAGTATGGCATAGGAACATCAGCCCCTTCATTTTTGCTACAATTTTACAAGTCCAAATTTTGATACCTGGGTCAGCTCAGCATCTTTCCCAGTTCTCTTATAATTCATACAGCACTCATAAGCCTCTAATAATTCCTGTCGATAAGCCTGAAATAACAAGGTACAGACAAATTAAAATAAAAAACTTAAAGTGATAACACCAAGGTAAAAAATTATGATAGATAATACAAGCAAGGTTTCCAAGATGGGCAATATACTATAAGGGCTTAAATAAAAACCCAAAAGAAGGAGATTATAGAACCTCAATAAATATTCTCTCCTTTATGGTGATGTTGTTTTTCATTGCTCCTTCTTCAAGCATTTCATGCAATGGCTCCAACACATTTAGCATCCCTTCAATATTATGCTCACCAAAATACAAACGGCTAGCTTCTTCCAGCGCTTCATGCCACATTTCATGCCAAAGAATAGCAACTCTGATCAGTTCCTTCGATACAAGTTGCGCCTGTAGACAATGCCAGCTTATGGTTAAAATGACAGAAGTCAAACAAAAAAAATCTTCAGATAGATTATTATCAAACCTGATCCACAAGTACACCACTATGCTGCCGAACTTTGTCAACAACTTCCTGAGCTGCAGCTTTGCGTAAGTTGCTTATTGATTTACAGGCCACAAGCAAAGGATACATGAGAGCCTACAGAAGAAATAAAACGTAAATAGACCAAAATTAAGAAGCATTTAGTAAGTCTGTCAAGTGCTACTCTCTGCGAAGTAACACAATTATTATATCAAGAAGTTGACAATAAAAGGAATTACGAAACTGACAAAATCATGTCATTGCACTACAAACTCAAGATTTGTCAACCAATTATAGTCAATTCTCATCTTGCATTCTTGCAAACTAAAAGGCTTATCAACACCTTATTTTTTCCTGTTTTTTATTATTTATTTTGAATCTCAAATTATTACTTGCAACCACCGCCAGCAATTCATATAAGAGTACTTCATTCACAAAGTACTGCAGAATTGAGTTGGGTAAAATTACATTCACCATAGACAAAATTTAAACCAAGTGAAACTAGAAAATTATTAACAGGGAAAATTTAAAAGCCTTGATTATTGTTTGAGAGTACAAAAAAGATGAGTGTATCAAGAGTTAAACATTAATATAACTTGCCATCATATAAAATAATTGATAATATTTGCAGCAATAAAAGGAGCAAACCCGTGATTGAATTAAGTACCACCCTAACTCTCTCAAGTCTTTCTGAAAGAAAAAAATTCATATAAAAATAGCCAACCAAAAAATGAAATTCATCCAAACATAAAAAAACGTGCTGCTTCCACATGTTCACAATATCTTCAGTTTTCAGAAGTAAACATCTACAAAGTGATACTTGCAAAAAGTTCACATATCGAAACAAGTCCAAGTTCAAGAATATCAGACACACACCTGTGGATGATTTTGCCCAATCCGAACTAAAAGCGACTGTATCAACTCTCTAACAGCATGGTTATTAGAGTGTATCCTGGCAATTATTTGAGGTAGAACTACTAGCCAAGTATTGATATTAACTAGGGAAAATCCTTTCTTTAGGGCCATTTGTACTTCTGCAGTAGCTCCATGGTTGAACCATAATGTCAAAAGTCGAAGAATATCCTGCAGCCAATGTGACATCAAGTTTCAGATTCAAAGGAAGAGGACTAGCACATTCCAATTGGATTAAACGCAAGAAAGACATGACAAAAGTGCAGTTATAAAAAAGTTAAGTTGCAAAATATAATTTTCTAAGAATTGCACCATTGAACACAAATTCATTCTTTTATTTAATATTTTAAAAATGTTTCTCAGGAAAAGGAAGAACTAGCAAATAAGAAATTAAAATTCCTAATGCGTTTTCTGCCTATTTTTAATGTGCATTTGGATAAGCTTGAAAATTTTCTTTGATGATATAAAAAAATTTGGAGTTTTTCCCCCAAAAGCTACTCTTTTTACTTTTGAGAAAAGCACCAAATACACTTTTTCTTGTATGTTTGCTTTTCTTTCTTTTTTTTTAATAAGAATCACCTAGTGGGACAAGGCTTTGTTGTCATTAATTAGTTGGTTAGTTATTTTAGGCTAAGATATGTTCATTGGTCATTGGGATATGATGTTTAATTGTTATACTGATAGGGCTTAATAAAAATTCTGCCCACAGAAGTCAGGTCACAACCAGTCATTGGGCATGAGCCTCGGCACACTAACAGATTTTAAACATAAATTATTTTCACTCTAGAATTTGCAGCTCCATTTAAGTACTATGCCAAGTAAGAATTGTCAACTAATAAATTGCACATGGAAGGTCTTCAAAGTTTTATGAGTCAACATCAACAGCACCTTTAACCCAAATTAATTGGGGTCGATTTTATGAGTAAACAATGAATTTAAAGAATAGTTATTACAGGTAAGTCTAGAAAGCAATGCTGAAAGTTAAAATTATGAAGCAAACATGAAAGCATGAGAGCTTTTCCAAACCCTTGATACAGTAATTATAGTAGATCACTTTGCCCTTGAGTCAGTACATACAATAATTACTGAACCTAAAATTTCTTCGTCATTGCCAATATTGTCCAAATTGATCAATACATGTATGGATGGTTTCATATTAATTGTAACTTACCTGTAAACTATCATCAACACCTTTGGAATTTGCTGCACATGCTATAGAATGAAAGTATCCAGTGACAGCTGCAGCAACAAATTGTGCTGCAACATCGGGGAATCCTCTTAAAGTGTAATGAGACATCACTGCTGTGTTGAATAATGCCCATTTATGCCAAGCTTTAGCCCATTTATTTGCATACTGAGTAGCATTTGTGAATGCATTAAGTATATCTACAAATATTGAAACTAAATTAAAAAAAAAAAAAAAAGATCAACATCATTTTATCTTCAAAGTCAAAACTATGACAACTAAGAACCTTTAATGGATTCATCAACTAGCCCAGGAGAAAGTGACCACTGCCAGGAGCCAAGATTTAGATAAACACGAGCAAGGAGAGGAACACTAGGATTCAAACCATTTGTGAAGCTCGATGGTGTAACTGGTTGAATGTTGGGTGCACTTGAGAGTTCCATAGCCAAATTCTAGGTCAAGTAAAGCAGGCAGATGATCAGTGATAGATATTCAAGTTCAGATAAGCTCACCCTATACAATTAAGAAGAAATATAATACCTGAAGCCTTATAAATGCTTCCCTGCGCTTTGAATCCTCTCCAAGTGACCACTGGTACTTCAAGTATGCCAGCATTACTTGAGGAGGGCCATGGTATCGAACATTTTCAGGAGACTTTTCAGGGTCATACTGATAGAACGAACAATAACTTGAGTTGGGTACACAAGAATGAGGATTAACACAAGATAGCAAACATTTTAGACCAGGTATACAGCCAAACCTGTAGAAGTTTAACTAAAGTAGATTTTGCTTGGCTAATGCGCCCACTTTTTCTGCAAAGAGAGGCGAATTTGAGCCAGGATTCAACATCTTCCACAGGAGGCAGCACAAGTGCTCTGACAGCTAAAAGTGCCTGCCAAACCTACAAAACACAATAAAGTTAGAGGAAGGAAAATCAAGCACAATTATGCAAAATGTTAATTACAAGGATAAATTGCAAGAGTTCATCATAAACTTTTGTTAAGAGATTTAAAACTGGATATTCAGTATTGAACATCCTAAGTTGTCAATCACAAAAATAGCAGCAGTACCACAATGGACCTTTGCATAGCCATCCTCCATCACTCCAGAATTCCTATAACATCGTAACTGTAATTATGGTTTATTCCAGTTGCAATGCTTCAAAAATTGAAATGTCTCTTTTTTATGAAATATCTGTTTCAAAAAGCTTAATCCTCTCATAAAATCGGCTCATATCTGCTTTGCAATCTCTTGAACTCAAAAATGTTTATTTTACTCAAACTTAAAGCCACCTGCTTCCACTGATTGAGGGAGGTTTGGTCTCCCAACATCCATAGAACAGAGACCAATTGTTAGGGCTAACAACCTCTATTCTTTTTGTTTTATAATAATAATAATAATAATAAATAAATAAATAAATAAAAAAATCAGAGTCATAGACATGTTGCAGCAAGTTCTCAGAAGGTTACATCGGTTTCAGCAAGCTTCTAGCAGCCCACGCCTATTTTTATAGCTTCTTGCTCCATGTTTGGGCTCAGCACTACTTGTTTCTTAGTCTCTGTTTCATCCATCCTGGCCAAGCCCACCTCTGTTTTGTTATGCTTTTTATTATTACTGACTTATTGTTCAAGCAATAACTTTGGAATGTAAATGATAAATTTCTTAAACTTTTAGAGTGTGTTTGGACGAGGGAATTAAAATGGGGAAAGTAATTATCCAGAGGATTTAAAATTCTCCCCCCTAAATAATCTGTCTAGATGCTCATTTAGAAGAAGTTTAAAATTTTGGCATTTTATAATGGAATTTGTTTTTAACTATAAACTTAGAATTTTAAATTCTTTCAAAAACGAAGGAATTCTAAAATTCCTAGCGGCTTTCACACAGGCGGACGCTTGCTCGTTCGCTCGCTCTTGGAGTTGCGTTGTTCGAAAGCACTCTCACGTGCTCTCAATGTCACATTGTTCGCTTGCTCACATAGATCCTCGCTCTCGGCCTCTCCTCCATTACCGCGGTAGACTATTCGATGGTGGTGACTTCTTAGATCTAATCAACATCGTCATGGTTGCTGCAGCAACGCTGTCTTCGTTTCCAATCAAGCAACAACGGTGTCTTCTCATATCTTTTCGACGATGTCGTGCGATAATGTCTCTACGGAAACGCGGTTGTCATTGTTGTCAATTGGCAAGGCTAAGACGTGGAGGGTGTGAGAGCAATCTGGTTTGTAGGATCTGTTGTTGGTTTACGGGTTTCTAAAGTCCAATGAGATTCTATTTTATGGCTAAACCCTTTGTCAGGCTATTGTTCTCACCCTGTCTCCATTCTGGTTGATTCACTTCTTCCTTCGTGCAAGCGATGTCGAATTCCAAAAACCAGCGAGAGGTTCCCCACTCTTCTTTGATCCGTCTTAGGGCCGAGTAGCAGCCTCAACCCAAGCGGAAGTGCGATGTGTCTGGCTTGTTTCCATTTTATTTATTATTCCTGATCCTTGGATTCAAGAAGAAGGAAATGAAGAATGGGAACGAAACGAAATGAGGCGTTTCCGATTGTTGGGAATAACGTATTAAAGCCAATTCATTTTTTTTTTCAGCATTGAAGTGGGCTGGTGGTGGAGAGTGGATACAACGGTCCAAGGGATAGAGGGATAATTTGGGAAAGTAAATACTTATCCAAACAAAAAATTTTGACAATGAAAGAATTTTAACTGAAGCAATTAAAATTTCTAGAATTTAAAATTCTCTAGAATTCCAAAATCTCTCATCCAAACACACTCTCAGTACTTTTTCAGATTTGAGCATTTATTATGCGTGATAGAAATTATATGCATTATATCTGCAATGCAGTGATCACTCTGCAATCAACTATACCATTATTGTGTTTTCTTGGTTGGCCGAGATTAACTAGTGTGAACACAAGATATTCACACCTCTATCCTAAATGAATAGTCGGAAGTAATAGAACATTCATAGTACTGCATATTAAATAAAACCATAGCAAAGAAAGGGTCAGTTAACGTGTATTGGTTGAATTGCACATAACCATTGTTTGTACTTCGTAGAACCAACCATATGAATTTTATAGTTGTAATCAAAAGCTAACATAACCTCAACCTCAAAGTAGGCTTATCAATAATTTGGAAAAAGGATTTGATATCCCTTTTCATTCTTGGGCTAGCAATATAAGGTTCGGGTTTTGTACTCAGGGGGGATTGCTTTATAGGTTACTTTTTGTGGAGGGGTATCTAGATAGATCCAGCCCTAGCCCTATGGATGCCTGATTCTTGCAATACAGCTTGTATTAGGACTCCATAGGCCTACACATAGTAGGGCAACAGTGTAAATATAATAGTACCACTTGTACTTATTATTATAATACATATTACTTTTTGCTGATAAAAAAAATAATTATCAAAAAAAGATAATGTGCCAAACATGTCCAGCTCTTAAGATGAACTGAAAACTAGCATTATTGCTTCAAAATAGTTTCATTTTTCTCACACCCCTTTCTGCACAATTGCAACTGTGGACTTAAGCAAGGTCATATCAATCAAGACCACTCTTCATAGGTTGACATACAATTAAATGAAACACTGTTAGGGCTTTTAGTATGCACGAGGATTACGGCCCTGGCACAAACAATTCCCAATGTTTTTGAAGAAAAAATGAATCACAATGTATGCATCCAGATTCCAGTAAATAGAATCTAATAAAATTCCTCTGAAATTTAATGCATAAAATAATCATAATGTTTAAGCATGCATATACATTTTAAGGGAAAATCTGTCTACCTCAACATTGCTTTTGGCTCCTTCTATACGCTGAGTCCACATATTGCGAATAAGAGCCCGCCGCTCATCTGCTACTCGGTCTCCAATAGGAAGTGTACGGTAATCAATCACCTGGTAGAAGAAAAGATCTTCCCAATTCATATTCATGACAATAACATCAAGTAAAGGACAGCAACTGAAAATAATACTTCTGAATATATTAGAGCTTAACCTCTTCTAGTTCTGATAGTTGCTGAACACGAACCATATTACTATAAGCACGTTCATAACTCTCCAAAACCTAGAAGTGAAAAAAATTATATAACAAACTTCTTTAAAAGCAAATAAAATAAAAGTAACAATTACGTATGTGTTTGTGTTGCGGTTCACACACATTCCAGTGCACATTTTTTCAAATTCATTGGTCTAGTCTACTTCAATGGATGTTTGGGACTTCTAAACATGAAATCAAACACACTTCAAATCATAAAAACTAAAAATGGAAGGTCTGTTTGATTTCCTCCTAACTTTGTTTTAAAAACCTTTTTAAAGTAATTCTATGCTACTCAACAATCAATTTCTCATCCAAATTCTAGTAAGTTTGAAAATTGTTTCCAAAAAAAGTGTTTTAAAACCCAAAACACAAACAGTTGGGATATTTTTCTCATGCCCCTGTTTTGTGGTCCTAGCTCAAGTGTGTGGGTCAAGAACAAATACTTCTTAACAATGTCGCGTGCATATGGTGAATATCCAGCACATGATTACTGGTACAGCATGGAAAGTAATTGCAATTCCTTGCCCCATTCCCAAAAAAACAGTGCTATCACTTCGTATTGGTTAAACTTCTTGTTATCCAATGATAATGTATGTGACTAAGGCATAGTGCCCAATACAATTAAGGAATTAGTAAAGTCAAAATATCAATTCTAAAAAACAAAGGTTAAATAGTTGAAGGACCATTTTGAACCTTTTAAATAAGATAAGGTATCAAAGTGATTTTTTTAAAAGATAAAGGACCATTTTGAATCTTCTAAATAAGATTAAGGACCAAAGTGAACTTTTTAAAGATAAATGACCATTTTGAACAATATAAATAAGATAAAGAACCAAAAGGATCATTTAACCAAAAATAAAACAACCCTTGAATATCTGAATTATATATTCTAAATGCCTAAAGAGAATGTCCCCTTGGCTGTTCATTTATAATAATCAATGTTTAATTACAGCAATAATCTAATCCCTTAATTGTAGGGATAACAATCAAGCTAAATCAATTACATAAAAATAGTAACTAGGAAACTAAATCAAAAACGTAAATAAGGAAACAATCCTCATGCAAATAAGAAAACAGTCATATCAGAATGATATCTTAACACATCAGAATTATATCTCAACGCTCCCCCTCAAGTTGGAGCGTGCAGATCATATGCCTCCAGCTTGGAACAAATGTAGGATGTCCCCAACCCTCTAAGTGACTTGGTAAAAACATCTAGTAGTGACTTCTCCATAAATTATCTTCTCTCGCATAAAGTGACAGTCAATTTCAGTTTTGTTCATGGAAGACCTATATTATTCAAATTGAAGGTAAGACTAATGCATCTGGGACAATCGGCAGGACTAGTGCACCTGGGACATAAACGGGGCCAATATATCTGGGACAAAGACAAGGGTCAGTGCATCTGAGACATAAACAAGGGCCAGCGCAACTAGGACAAAGACAAGCGTCAGGGCATCTAGGACATAGACGAGGCCATTGCATGTGGGACAGAGATAGGCTAGTGGAAGCCATTGTTGAGAGAGACAGGAACCAGAAAACACATAACAGTACATGTGTGTCAGAGATCTTTAGGACAAACAGAGATCACCAGCAGAAGAGGACGTCATGCACCGTCACACCCCGACGAAAGGTTCACGTTGGGGCTGTTTGGCGCGTAGAAGAAAAGGCACGTGAGAGCACGTCAAAAAGTCAGATGCCGATGTTGTGTCCAATGCCATGTAGATCGGTGGAAGATGAGTCAGGCGATGGTGTCACTAGAGCGGTGGAAGTGGCGGTTCACAGCGGAAAATGTAGAAAATGTCACCAGAAGGCAAAAACAAATGAAAAATGATTGCTAGAAAAGGTACGTCGAGTATAAAAGTCCACTAGAATGTGGAAATAGGTAGCTAGAAGAAGGGAGACAAACGGAGAACAAGCAAAGGGGTCCACCAAGGACAGTAGGTCCCCATTGGAGCATGATTTTTCATTATCCCTCAACCTGGCTCTGCTACCAACTTCAATATCTGAATTGTATATTCTAAATGCCTAAAGAGAATGTCCCCTTGGTTGTTTATTTATAGTAATCAATGTTTAATTATAGTAATAATCTAATTCCTTAATTGTAGGGAGAAAAATCAAGCTAAATCAATTACATAAAAATAGTAACTAGGAAACTAAATCAATAACGTAAATAAGGAAACAATCATATCAGAATGATATCTTAACACATATCAGAATCATATCTAAACAACCACTAAGTTAATAAAGCAAACTCACCAAAGCCGCAAGCTCTGTTGCCAGACATTTTCTAGCTCTTTCTACATACTCACGTGCTTCATCATACTGCCAACAGATTGGAATCACAATAAGTAAAATTGAATAAAATTTAAATCAAGTGAAGTTGATATTTCAAGCAAACAGATACCTTTCCTCTACGAACCAATAGAACAGCCCTAAAGAAAGTACCACTACTACTTCCATCACTACTGGCAGCGGTATTTCCCAAACCTCGAAGTTTTGTTTCGTCACCATCATCCAATCGAGACACATATTCTGCCATTTGGTCCCATTCTCCCATGTTCCAAGCAGCACTTGCAGCCTAAAAAACATTAACATTGAGCACGGCCAGGGAAAAATATCCATCACAAGTGACATGAGCATAAAACCAACCATTGGTGCCATTTCAAGACGAGCAGCTGGCTCTGCTGGGGTCCAAAATTCTTTACATAGGATATTCAACTCATCCCATTGAGCCAATGCAGCAAGGCATCTCATTTTACCTGAAAAGCAACCTCCAGGCTCAAACATTTCCATAGATTGAAAAAAAAAAATCCTAAAAATGTATTAAAGGAAAAACCTAATATACGAAAGCTAATCCATATTTGAAGACTTCTCCAACACAAGCACTAATCCATATTTCTAGGCTAAACTTATTAAAGGAAAAACATAATATACGAAAGCTAAAATCCATCATAATAATTACAGATATAATCTTATTATATACAGGAAATATTCTATCCCAAGTTAGTGCCTATTTACAATAGATAACTCTGAGATTATCCAAAATTGCTATATCCCCCACACCTATAGTTTATCAGGTATCCCCCATACCCTACCATGCCAGAAGAGGTGTTGTCTGTTGAGGAACATTCAAAAAACTCAAACCAAGGAAGTTATAACGAAGGTGAAGTCATCAGCACAGACCTAAAGTGGCATCCAAGACAAGATGTGGACTTGTTGCTTGAGAAGCCTTTGCTGTATAAGCCTTGAGGGCATCATCCCATCGCTGCAGTTTCTCATACCTAAAGGACATCTACCATAAGTCTAATCTTCTCAAAAGCTTGCACAGATATAAACTAGAATTGTATAAGAAAAAGAAGGGATGATAAACTTAGAAATTAAATATCAAACAGTACCATGACTCCTTAAGTTGAAAATCTAGATGCTGTTGGGCATAGGTTAGTATTCCAAGTGCAGCCTACAAAAAGCAAATGTTTTATTGAAATGAATAGATATCAGATAAAAAAAAAAAGTTAAAAGTATGAGAGCAGCAGTGAAATGGTAAATCTTGATAAAAAAAAGAAAATAATCATTTCTATTCAACTCAACCTCATGTTGGTGTAATTGGCTGTTTATATGAATAAGAACTTCAACTACAGCAACTGGGTTAGCATCCATCTTCTTGGAACGTGCTCCTTCAAATTCCATTTCTTTATAGTGTAAGGCTTTCGCAAATGCACGACACTGTGTGCCATTGAAAAGCGACAACACATGAAAGGTATAAGACAAAGTCGCAGAAATAATCCAATAACAGTAAAGAAGTTGTTTAAAAGAGCAGCATGCATTGAACAAGGACATGTATACATCATGAACATACACACACACATGCACCCCAAAAGACAAAAGAAGAAAAGAGAAAGACCTTCTCAGCAAGAGCACCAAGAAGGCGTATGTCAATAGGAAGAGGTTTCTCATCATGCTCCATGAACTCAGCCTGCAGTTTCAGTTAACAAAAACAAGTGTATTCAAAAACAAGCAAAATGTCATACTTTCATCTGTCTCCATGCATCTTTAAAATAAAATAAAAAATTAAAAAAAAATGAACTAAGTCTAACCCTTCATCTTTGTTTTTAAGGAACCCAACTTGATAGAAAATATTTTCCAGATAAATGCAACTTTGGTATAAAAACCAATAGAAAAATCCCTCCAGAACAAAAACATTAAAAAAAATCTAAACAAAGTCATTTAAAAAGAAAAACAACCAAACCCTTTCCCAACAGGTGGGATCAGCTATATGGATCCAGCAATGCCTTTTTAATGGTTTCACCTAGAGCTTTTTACAGTCTCCCCTTATTTCTAACAATAAATTACACTTACACCCCCGAGGTTTCGTGAGATTGCACAAACTCTCGCTGCTTTTTTAATGTTTACAAAACCTCCCTTATAGGGGGGATACGGTGTAATGTTTTTCAAACAATTAAAGGGGTCAGTGTAATGTATAAAGGGTGTCAGTGTAATGTTATTCAAACAATTAAGGGCGATTAATGTAGGTGTAGAAAAAATAGGGGGGTTTGCACAATCTCACAAAACCTCAAGAGGAGTCAGGGGAAATCAGTAATGTGGGAGTATATGATTAGAATTGCGAAGTCAAAAGCAGCAAATAGTTGCACTCATACAATAAGATCAACATCAAAACTATTATAAATTCCTTGTTGTCCTAATGTGTTAGTTACACATCTTCAAGTAAACTCTCACCTTTGGCATTTTGTAACAAGGTATATCTAATAATCGATAATCTTTAGGAAGTAAACATAAAACAGATATCAAAATTCACAGTCACAGATTCAATATATTCACCAAGATGAAAAGATATACCAAGTTAAGAAGTGTTGCCAAAATTTCTGGGGGGATATTTGGAGAAGAAAACGCCATCTCTAGATTCTGAACTAGCTGTTTCTGGCTAGTCTCGTTTAGCTGCGCCCAACAACTGACAAATCCAGCTGCAAACAACTCTCTCCCAACAAAAGGCTGTAAAATTCAGAGACAATAAGTGAAAGTCAGATAGGAAATCACTAATGCCACAATGAATAATATCCATAGTCAATGGAACCTGCAACTGTGCAAGCCTAGCACAGGTTCGTAAGGCTGGAGAAGGAGACTCCTTTAGAAGTTGAATGCTAAAATGCCTCATCCATTCTGCCCAATCTTCCTTAGTACTTCGCTGAGAAGCCTCCCCAGCTGTCCGTAATCGACCATCATTAACCTGTATAGAAGTTTTCAAGCCACCAATAGAAAAACACTATAAGTCTTGGTGAATATTTCCTTATAAAAAAAATCTTAATTAATTATCTCAATTTTTAGAAGCATCTTTTAATTAAAAAATATCTTTTTTGAAAACAAATAAAATCTCAATCTAGAAGAAAGATTATTGTGTGGCCCTGTATTCTGTTCTTGAATTCTTTTTTTATTTGAATATGTAAAAAGTAAATTATCAAGCCTAATGTTCATCAGACCAATTGTTATCCTAACATGCATTCAACAGGGATTAACATGTCAACGTTCAAACTTTCTTTGGTCAGTTTAAACTTTGGCTCAAAAGTCACTGGAGGCATGCTCAGTAGTCAGCAGCCAATTGCTAGATTTCAGAGGGGTTCAAGGCCAAAATAAAAGAACAAAAAACTTTACAACTCATCACAAGAGGGTACCTGATGGTCTCTAAGTTTGTGAGCATCAGATCCATCTTCATAAGGATCAATCTCCACATCATCTAAAGGATCACTAATGACCTCAACAGGAAGCCGTCTGTTCAGTCTTTGTGAAGCTGTGATCCCAAGAATAAGGGGCTCCCGTCGCTGTAAACGCCCTTCAATTTCCTCAAATTCCTTGTGCTGCAGTAGCATGCTACTTTTAGAAATTTGTAAGACAATATTTAATATCACACACACACACCACGGGATATCAACGATAAAATAAAGATAGAAAAATTCAAGACCCGCAAGCGATATTTTTGTAGAAGTTTGTGAATTGATGGAATAAAAATTGTGAAATCCTCGCCAAGTGCATGAGCCAAACAACAAAGTGCATCAACAGCATCCTTTCGGAGCTCATCGTTTTTCCTGTAAGACATTAAGTACAATTGATATTTGAAAGGGATCATCAGATCAGGTAAAAAAATGTATAAGATGATAACATAAATTAAAGGAGAAAATTGAGCAACTCAAACTATTCATGGAATTCTAAAATACTCCCTCCGGTCCTTGTAATATAAGACACCTTTTAGAAGAAATTGATGGTCTTTTTTTAAGGCATTTTGCAATTCCTATGAAGCATTTAAAAAAAATCCCCTAGTTGTCCTTATTAAATACTCTTAAGTATTTGTGTTTTTTATCAACAGTGGTGCATAATACTCTTTGTCTTAAGACTTTAATGTTTTCACATCACCCATAACAAGTTAATGATTATTAATAAGGGTAAAATTGGTACATTAGTAACATTTTTTAAAAATATCAATAAATCAACTGAATTAACAATTTTTATTGGTCCGTGTGATAATGACCAAAGTGCCTTGTATTAAGGACCAGAGGGAGTAGTTTTTAAGTTGGTTTCAATGGCAAGTACCAATCAGATAAGAAAGACAAACTTTTATCATCCATGACTACTATAAGCAGGTGATAAAGGAAAAAAGGCAAAGAATAATCTCAAAATTCTCAATATTCAGCATTCAATAACAAGCTGTCAACCCTAAGACAGATGGCATGATTAATATGGGTTTCTCAAAGGACCTTAAATCTATAAAGACAAGCAACCTGAGCTTAGAATTCAAGGAAACAAAATTTACTATAAAAGATAAAGCCATAATTCATCCAGGGATAAGATATCCCAGAACAAAACCCATGAATCATCAATGGCAAACACTAATTTTTAGAATTTACAATTACTTCATAAATCAAAATTAATTATAAATATTATCTCCAATTGTTGTTAAATGGTGGCGCCATGGCAGAATAGAGTTATGGATTTTTGCCAACCACCATAGGCAATTTGTGAAGGGAGGACCACTATGGCGGTGGCATAAGCCGCAATGGCATGGTTATATGGCAGAACTTTGGCCTTCTTGCATATTCCTCCATTGGTAACACGGTTATCTCCTCATAGTACATCATTTTCTTAGTGTTGGAAAACAAGCTGCTAGGGAGTTTCAGCAATTCATTTAGGCACAATCCACCACTTGATTAAAATACAAATATTGAATAGCAATGATTCAATGGATTTGCGTTTTTGCTTCACAGTTCCCTATTTCTTTTTGACATAAATCTCTTGATAATTATTTATTACTTGCAAAAACAAATAATTATATCAACTTTCATTATTACATCAAAAGAATTTCAGTGGATGGAAGGACAATCTGATACATACACATATTTTGAAATTGCAGAATTTGCTCACTCACCCATCCAAAACTAACTTCAAGTGGTGCACAAGAGAAGATATATGACCAGTGACCTGATGATAAAAGGGAAGAGTATCAAATAACACAGACTAGAACAATCAAAGACCAAACATGAAAAGTAAAAATATCACAATGCCTAGCATAAACAAGTCAATTTTTAAAAACTGAAGGTGAATAGAAGCAAGCACAGTAACTAACCTGAACACGAGGGATCAGGCTTGTCAAAGTTTTAATTGCAGCACGTCTTATGTCTACCGAGGCATCCACTTTAAACAATCGTATTAGAGCAGGAAGAAGTAGATGCATATGCTCATCCAAAGTCCCTGCACAACCAAGAACAAAATTGTCACAGTTTGCCATTCCTAGCCATGACAATTACTTATGCTATAATTTCATTAAGCACAGTAAATTAATATGATATTACCCCCAAAAAATTGAACATATAAAAGCAGGTTTTAACAGTAGTGGTACACTGGCACCCACAGTTTTATTTCTTCAGAATTTTAGGTCTATTTCAAACATTTGCAGGTCACATGCACCAATAGTAGTCAAACTCAATAGTATGATGTAGCCATTGTGGCTTTTGTGCACTAAAGCAGAGCTACCACGATATTAACTTCAAAATTCTATTTTGACACCTGAAACAGCGTTGTTTATGGTTTGGTGAGTAAAATTGTAATTTCTCCCCCATTTTTTAATGCATATTTTGTTTTAAAAAAATAATAGGATTTCAAACCCCTCCTCCTTGACCATTCACACAAAAAATTACCTTAATTTTGACCTCTGATCCTTCAAACTTTGCAGGAATATTTTTCTTTTCATGTTCTGTTCTTTCTTATTCCTAAAGACTTTGCAGTTCACATTCTGCTAATTTTTATCTGATGTGTTATGTTCTCTTTCCATTAATTTCGCTAGCATCTTTCATATTTGGACTTCATTATTATGTTCTTATTGATCCTAAATTGATGGTAATTGTGTGTGTAATCTATGACTTCTTATTTATCATGAATTTCTTTAATTATGGTATTTTTTTAGTATTTTTGTGTAGAATAATTGTATAAACTATTTAGGTTATTTTATAATTTTTAAAATAATGGTCATCCCACTATAGCGTTTTCAAAGATGGTAGCTACGCGTCGCTATCTGAAATCAATAACTATTCATGCACCATTCCATTAGTAATTGAAACCAGAATACGGAATAGTAACAGGGTAAGATTTACACGACCTTACTAGTTTAGGAAGTTGATTACATTAATCGGAAGCACAGGGTGACCAAGAGTTGAGGGGGTTTCATGTGATTAAGTAATTGAATAAAGAGAAATGTTAGGATTACACTCTCTAACACATTCTTTTGAACACACTATTGTTGACTGACATTTATTAGAAAACACAAATTTGTGGGTCTCATTTCTTAGATACTCATAATATTATAGTTTCCAATAAATTTTAACCAATAGTAGAGTGTTAGGAGGAGTATGTCAAAGAGTGTATTGCTAGCACTGTATTGTTTACGTATTCAGGTCTGGGATTAAGGACCAGATCCGAGATATAGCACTTTTTACAGTAAAAACTCTCCTTAGGCACTTTGAGCAGCCTAAACTCTCCCAAGGGTCCAATTCCACTAAAATTCCATGCCCCACCCGACACTCACTCTCCACTTATACCATTATTCTGTTATCACGTTTTTGCCCACTCAATCCCCATTTCCACCTTTTTGGCTATGATTAGGTGGATCACAACTTTTGGCCCTTCTCATAAACACTTTAGGAATAATGGACCTCTTTGGGCCCATATCACAATCCTCTTGAATAAAAATACACACAATATGCCATAGGAAACTGGGAAAGAGTACTAACCACCAAACACTTCTAGAGTATGAAGGATATCAAGAACATAAGTGTAGTCATTGCACCGTTCTGCATCACTAAGGACCTGAATACAACCTGGCAGAATAACTGGAAGATATGTTCTAAATTCATCATTAAGAGCCAAGCAAAGCTGTTCCACCAGGTGAAGAACCTGCAACAACCAATAAAATAATAAATAATAATCACAAACTACGAAAAATGTCCCTAGGCCTAGGTATTTTTCCAAAACCAGGGAAGAAGCAACACTAACT
The DNA here is from genome assembly GCA_007407185.1 of Glycine tomentella. NCBI lineage: Eukaryota > Viridiplantae > Streptophyta > Magnoliopsida > Fabales > Fabaceae > Glycine > Glycine tomentella. The sequence goes on along the minus strand of PYAF01000142.1, from coordinate 3,932,999 downwards.
GGATAGCCAAGACCAGGACGAGCTGGTGCTGGAAGAGTGAAGGCTGACCAAAATTCAGATATTAAAGATAGCAAATCTTGCAAATATTGACGAATGTGCTGCACAATCAACATCATACTTGAGCTTGTAAGCACAGTAGAATAATAATCATACAAATATTGGACATATTTTTAAGCCAATTAAACCTACCTGGCGCACAATAGATGCCAGAGTTCCAAGCTTCCATGTTATAAAGTCCTTTAAACTATCTTCACATGTACGAACAGTATGAAAAAGATCAGGCAAAACCTACAAGGATGGAAGGCAAAAGCCACGAAACAATAAATGAAAACTAATTCAAATGGATTCAAATGCCATAAATAAGTACTTAAAGCATCAAGCCAGATATAAACATTTAAGCACTGGAACGTAAGGTCTATTACAAATGAAAGGCTAAGAGCTAACCTTTGGCAGGTATGGAACGCAGCCAAGTCCCATCGACTGACCTCACAAACAAAAATACAAAATCATATTGGAAATGAATATCAGTAACATATGGAACTGACTGTACTTCAACAACATCCAACTAAGGAAACAGAAAACTTAAATCATATCAAGATAATGAAATCAAACTAGTAAGATCCTTAAATCAAATACTAGTATTAATGTGTGTAGAAGAACAAGTACCACACTGGTGGGTTAGACAGATATATAAGCAAAAGGGCAATGAGTCCAAAGTGCTAAGACATTTTTGGACAAACAGGTCACTCAAGCTAAAGCCTCTTAGAATGTGGGTTTAAACCTAACTCAAACCTACAAAATCGGCTTATAAGGTGGGGGTTGCCCCCCACTTATATACAATATTTTGGCCTTATTACAAGTCAATGCAGGATCTCCAACACACTCCCCTCATGCTGAGGAGTGGACATCTCAAACATGAAGTTTGCAGGATTGGACATCTTTCAATAGCCGCCCAATAGCGAGTGGCACGATAGGCCCAACAACACTCGCTAGAATAGGCTCTGATATTAATTGGTCATATCTCTAGTTGATTTGGGATCTCCAACACCTACTAACAAACTCTTTCCTCACTGTTGGACAAGGACCCCCACACAAATCTAATATGGATCAGAGCCTATATCCAAGGGAATACCTAAAGCCCAAACCAAAAAAAAAGCCCAAAAATTTTATAAAAAAACAGGCATTGTAAATGAAAACATAATTGTGGCCTCTAAAATTCAAGAAAAAGGAGCACAAACCTAGGCAATAAATGAAAACAAGACCTAAGGTCACCGAGGCCCAAACTTGAAGTATAAACCAAGCAGAAATTTAAAAACAAGTCACAACTGAGTCTAACCAGTTGGACTAGAGGGGTAATGTTGGAGAACAAGTGCCACATTGGTGGGTTAGACACGAGAGATATATCAGCAAGAGGGCAATGAGTCCAAAGTACAACAGCATTTTCAGACAAACAAGCCACTCAAGCTAAACCCTCATAACACACTCTTCCTCACTCATATACAGGACCTGCACACAAATTCCAAAAATGTGCGGGAAGAAAGTAAACTAAACAGAACAGATACAACAATTCTTTCTTCTTTTTTTTCCTTTTCATAAAAGTATTCATTAAGAAACCAGAGAGTACAAATCAGGAGGATCATAAATCCTTCTTAGGCTAGGCCACACAGAAAACAAGAGGAAAGAAATGAAAAGAAAGCACTAAAATGCCCCTATTATGCTTGCATACCTTGAATATGAACATAAGAGACCCAACCACCTTTAAGTGATAACTAGCAAGTGATGGATCCCTCAATATTCGCATGAGAGAATTAATCGCAACCTGAATTCATAACAAAGATATCATAAATATCAAAACAAGTGGGAAAAATCAGAATGTTATTAACAAGGAATGTTAATATGCTACCGTGGAGTAATAGTCATCTGATGAAGCAAAAGAAGGCCAAAGGTCCAAGGGAAATTCATCCATAGACTGAATCTGTTGACTTGAATCGCTAGCAGGACGGGTAACATCTCCATGAGGCCCTGGCAAGGTTTTTTGATTTCTTTTATGCAAATGAGGATCCAGAGCACCCATAATGCCAAGAACCTGGCAAAACCCAAGTAAAATTTTATGTATACATGCCTATATCAAAAAAGAATTATTTACTCAATTACTATCATCACCTTCAATACTTCACGTCTGGTGGACCATACTAGTTCACCATTTAGTAATTTTAAGAGTAACCCAAGTAATTGAGGATACTCATTATATGGAGTTATAACATACCTGTCAAAACAGAAACAAACTCAAGCAAAATCGATACAGAAAAAGTGAGTACATCACTTGGAAATCTGATTCAAACTTTATTTTATTCTTCATATAAATCTGACTTGACTTTCAAAATAATACACATTTACAAATCAAAACTATATATGTAATTCAAAAAAAATCTTGAATGTGAAAATTTTCACATGGCTGCATCAGTTTTAACCTTTTTAACAGTTTTGAACATGTTAGTGGAAAAATACAACCCAAAAAGTCATAATGATACACAGAAGGCATGTGATTATTTTTATATACTAACAAAAACAAACATGTGCATACCCCGTGCTCTGCACAACTTGACCTAGTGTAGCAACAGCCACTTCACGTTTGGAGACAGCAGCTCCATCCAATAAAGCTTCAACAATTAAAGGCATAAGTTCAGGAATGTATTGCCTCATTGCAAAACCGCCCTAAACAAAACCACAATCCAAATAAGTTTGTTAACAATAAATATAAAAGACAAGTATGCCAGAAGAGAGAAATTTACTGACCACCCTCGCAAGATCACCCACGGTTACAAGGACTCCACTAATGGTTCCAGTATTGGCATTAACATCAATAAGTCTGGCCACGAGTGCCTGACATAATCAGAAAATCTTTAAGATACCAAATAAAATGAAACAGGAATGTATCTAACACCATGACTAATTAAACCTTATGAATTGGAGCAATGTATGGAATTATCAGCCGTTCACAATTCCTTATCAAACAGCCAATTAACTTTGCACTTTCTTCCTTACATTTGCTATCTGCACTGCTGACACAGCAAGAGAATAAAATGGACATGTAATAAAAAGAGTTCTTCAATCTACCAATGCACTCCATAGCAATGAATATTTCCATACATGTACTTTATCTAACAATAAAATAAACACTTGAACATTACCTCTGCTCTAAGTAAGTTAACAACTGTATAAGATGGCGACGAAGAGCTGGAAGAACATATGCAGGATTTTTCTCTGATAGCCTTCCAGCCACAGAAATTGTATACTCTCTAACATCAAAATCCTGCAGAAATTAGATTCTTCAATATCAACAGGATGTAAAATGGAGCTCCACGAACTAATTACTGGAAAATAAGATCCTACTCAAGTGTACAAGACCATACGATGATATCATAACCACAAGCACATTAGGGGAAAAAGGTGGTAGAATATCCAATCTGTGCATACTTTTTTTAATTAATGAATAGTGCATTTTTTGTACAAAAGCAAGTACGTTGAAATTGCGATTGGGGTTTTCTGATGTGTGTCCATGGGTGCATGATAAGAAGACAAAAACAGAAAGCTTTTTATTGAAAAAGAAATTATTTACTATATCAAAAATACAAAAATCATCCAATACTTGCTTCTTTTAGTAATTTAAAACCTTTAGCATATATTTAATTCTTTCACATTATGTGCCCATAGGCACACATTAGAAAAACTTAATATAATTTTAAAAATGAAGTAAAAGATAAAATTTCACCATCAAATACATCAAGGTACTCAGCAAACCCAACAAGAGAGCCCTTAAAGATGTGTGTCAACATCATGCATATTCATGCAACATTTTCTGAAGTAAAACAGATAAATGTAATTCCCCAAAATCCAATTACCACCCTTGAAAAAAAGTATAAATATAAAACATCCTACACAACTGCCCAGAGCCCCAGACACAAATCAGCCAATAGAGCATTAAACAACATGAAATCAAAATCTAAAGGCCAATTTGCATGGCATCTTCCCAACACAAGGTATCTAGGCTAGTTCTACCTCATCATTTAAAGCAGCAAATACTGCACTAAGGTTGTCCGCCTGGGCCAAATACTCATCAAAACCTCTATCTCCATGGAGAGAAGTAAAGATAGAA
>PYAF01000142.1:3900549-3928743 GCA_007407185.1 Glycine tomentella | reverse complement strand
AGACACAAATCAGCCAATAGAGCATTAAACAACATGAAATCAAAATCTAAAGGCCAATTTGCATGGCATCTTCCCAACACAAGGTATCTAGGCTAGTTCTACCTCATCATTTAAAGCAGCAAATACTGCACTAAGGTTGTCCGCCTGGGCCAAATACTCATCAAAACCTCTATCTCCATGGAGAGAAGTAAAGATAGAATGCCGAACAGTAACATCAGCATCTGCAACAGCAGAAATGAGAAGCTTCTCCACAAGCTGCAGAAAGTCAAAGATCAGTTAGCAACAAGCATATCATTACATAAAAGTAAGATCTGCAAAGAACAAAAGGACTAAAGAACAGATAACAATAGTCGTATCCCACTAGATGAGGTCATCCACGAGTCACACAATGTCATTAGACTCCATTAAAAATCATATTCTTGGGAATATTATTCACCATGAGATCCCTTTTTAATAATTTCCTCTGTGTTATTCTTGTTCTCCCTTTACCCTTTATCACAAGGTTAAAAACCATGCAATCGACTCTTCTCACCGTTCCTCAAGTGGCCTTCTTTACATGTGATAAAACCACCTTAACCAATTTTCTAACAAGTGTCACATAAATATCTTGCCATTTAGTGCTACATGGATATTAGATGCTTGTAATTTGGTTTTCAGTTTGAACAACTTCTAACTGTGGCCCTGAATAAAACAATAAATAATGGTACTCTAGGGGTAGGGACAGTATTTGAAAATTTTAAACTAATGTGACCCAGGGATTTATTTGAACATCCCCAAAAAATATAGGGACATACGGATTTACTTTAAACAATACTGTACACAATAGTTGTATTCCACCATAGTGCTAATTAATTATCTCTGTAACGTAGTTCTCAAGAAAACCATGGGTTTTTAGAATTGAAAATTGTCAAAAGGCACATTCTTACTAAGTTCTATGTTGCTGACTAGGTGTGTTTTATCCAGCCTATGATTACAAAATTATTATGATGCTCCAACACTAGAACACAACAAGAAATTTTAAAGACGGTAGGCATCCAGTTACAATAACCTGAAATATAGGGACATATCTGAACAACCCCAAAAATTAAAGGGGCCTACAAATTAACTTAAAATATTTTAGCAAAAGTGGCAAGGTTAGGAAATTGCTGTGCATGGGTGGGTGGGTGGGTGGGTGGGAGGGATTTCTTTCCCACAGCACACATACATAGGGGAAGAACTCTCCAACTCCCAAAATATTTGCATCAACAAATTTTGAATATCCAGAACAAATTTGTAGTGGGCACTTGGTAGAGTTTCTGGATCTCCGAATATCCAGAATATTCATCATTGTTTGTAATCTACCCTAATCTGGTGCTGTACCCATCTTAGGACAGGGTCCGAAATTAGGGTTCAACAATGAGATTCTTCTACTCTTCATCCAATTTCTGAACCAGTTGCATCAAATTGTATTGGTTTTTTTACTGTACGAGTGTAAAAAGGAAAAAAAAAAAAAAAACCCTCTCAGAATATTTTAAGAATTAATTAGTTCAAAGATACCAATCCTAATAGAGTACTAACTGCATCAGTATATGTTACATGACCTACTAACTGCATCATTCAATGTAACAGCTTTCTCTAAATGTACAGCAGACTATATAAATCATTAAATCTAATAACTCAACATTGGATTCATCAGATATGAAATACACAACTTCTCGGTTATTATTCTCTGGTTTCCACTCTCCTTCACTTTCTCACATTTTCCCTCACTTTCCTTCATTTTCTTGGTCATGCTCAGATTCTTTCACTTATTGCTAAACCTTTTGTCTCAACATCTGACTTCTGATAGCTTAATAAGTTCATCATACACTATAAAATCACAATCCAAATGTGTCACAAGCCAAAACCCTATCCAAGTTAGAAATCAGATGGGCAGAACCAAGCAAAGGACAACAAAGACACCAAATAAAGAAGCTTAACACGTGGGTTCCCAAAAAACAAAAACTTCAAGAACTAGTAGTAATATTTATTAAAAACTAAAAAGAAACTAAACAAAAGATATGAAATGTGTCAAATCACATAACCTCCTCGACAAGACGCCGGCGCTTCCCCCCTGATCGAGTCAACCTGCTAGAACCAAAATGTGAGCAAGCCATACCAGAAAAAGAACTAGCAATCAATCTGCAACAACATAGAGCTGCATCTTTTCGTGTAGCTCCATCCTCATCATCCAAATAGACAACAACTGATTCTCTAGCAAATTCAAGTAGTTCGTGGCCCTATATCAACAAAAAAAATGGAATGAAACCTCTAGCAATTTTCCAACTTATAAATACACAAAAACAGAGGGTGAGCACTGGCACAGCGGTAAAGTTGTGTCTGGATGACTTGTTGGTAATGGGTTCGAATCCGGAAACAACCTCTTTGCATATGCAAGGATAAGGCCGCGTACAATATTCCTCTCCCTTACCTACGCATAACATGGAGCCTCCGGACAATGGGGTACGTAGTTTTATATATATATATATATATATATATATATATATATATATATATATATATATATAAATACACGAAAACAAAATGAAGATTTTTATTAAATATGAATGTGAGTCATTATAGAAAATGAGTATACAGAACCTTAAAGTTAAAATGGGCAAGAGTCTGCAAAGCAAGTTGTATAAGAGCAGAACCATTAAGCTCTGAAACTTGTTGAGGGACATTTATTATTGTTCCTCTACCCATACTTTGTGCAGGCCTCCCCAGATGATAATGCGATTTAGAAAGAACCATGGATATGCTGTCTAGTAACCGGTCTTGAATAGTTGGCAGCAGAGATGGAATGCTGAACAAAAAATAACACAAATACAAAATGCCTTTTAAAATTAATCACTAGGAAGGTGATAAACTTTGCTCCAAACCAACACTATACCTGGTACTTATTTGCTCAAGGGCTTCAACAAGTACAGTAGAAAGGCCAGTGGAAAACATAATATCCAAAAGTCCACGTACATGAGGTTCCATTGCTGACCCCATTGCTTTAGCAATACTTCCAACACAAGCCAAGGCCTCAAGTGAAGGTTTGATCCTACGTGGTGCAATCTACATTCATAAAGTGACCAAACTGTCAAATCAAATCCTTAATAGGACAAAATAACCAAGCACTCCTCTAAATAAGAAATGCTACACACAATAAGATAAATCATGGCACAAAACTAGCATCAAACAATTCCTGAAACATACCGCCTCACGTAAGTGAGTAGTTATTGTCGGCAAGTAATGGATGAGTTCCCCATCCAGTGCCCCAGCCATCTCCCCGAGAGCGATGAACCCACTATCACGATCTTGTGGTGCTTTTAAGACAGAAAGAATATGATCCATGCATATCTGCAAGGAATTTCAGCTCCATAGGCACTCAAATAAGTAAAATTTGGAACTTACTCAAAAGTCATCATTCTCAATGTCCTCCCAGCTTAAAAAGTATAATCGAGTAATAGGGTAAAGTTAACATACAGTTAAGTAGTTAGTGACAAAACGATCACGTAGAAAATGGGCAATTCGAGGCAGCAATGAAGTTATGCTCAGGCGAACAAGCCGATCCCGGTGCTCAAGGTATCTGAGAACAATTTCAGCAACTTCGCGGTATCTTGACATCATGAACTCACCGGTATTCCTGCCCAACCATAATCAGAGACATGAATCGATAGCAGACCCCAATTATGAGGGTGTCTACTAGGAAGAATAGAAAGGAGTGCAAGCAATAAGGGCAGTTAGTTAATGTTGTTGACAGTCATCACAACAGCAAGGATGGTTAGGATTGGGAAATGATTAGTTAAGCTGTCAGTTAGTTGAGAAGATTTTAACAAATATGATATTGGGAGGAGGCATTCATTGAAAATTATAAAGAAAGCTTGAGGAGAGCCAGGACACTCAAATTTCCTGGGTGCTGAGTTCCTTTTTGTACACTTGTCGGTTTTCTTCTGTGTCAGACCTGTGATCTCTCTGATTTAGATCTTGAGAACAGAATACAATCAATAAAATCCCTATTTATTTTTCTATTCTACTTCATCTAAATCTGATCCAATTCTATTACAAAATAATGGGAAAAGATTACTAACTAGGATGTGAAACTAATTTCATAATGGTACATGTATTTTAAAAAAATGGATGAATTCATCACAGTAAACCAACTCTGGCCTTTTTATTATTGCACAAAGAGAAATAATATAACAGTAATAGACACAATGGGCATACTCGACACTTACCGTTACTACATTTTTATAAAATTTAACTATTTTACTTTAAATTTGCAACATAGGTTGACAATACTAATCCCCATCATTGGGCAAGTCAAGAACACACATTATACTTGGTCGATGATTAACGTACTAAATCTAAGAGTGAAGAAACTAAATCACAGTTGACGATGAATGAAAACCAAATTCATAGGGGTTCTTCAAGCTTTCATCAAGAGAAAACAGGCAATAGAAAGGACAAAGGTGGATGTTTATACAATGAAATAGCTTAAAAATCAAAATAGTTCCAACAAAAGTTCAGTATCGTCAGTAAAATCAATAGCAACTTATTTACATCTCTCATCTCCTGTTCACTATGTATTAAAACATATTTTTCTAAAGCACGAATCATGAAGGACAGAACTTAAGCACCAGGCTGGGTTACCTAGCAGAGGTAATAGTAGTCAATAGCACGCTGTCAAAAAGTGGGTTATGAGCCTAACCCAATCCTACAAACCCAGCTTGTAAGGTGAGGATTACTCCTCCCTTATATAGTTTATCTCGACACATCTTTAGTCGACATGGGACTTCAACATGTCCACTTTTGCTCACAGCTACCCGCCATGTGGGACTTTCAACTCACCCCCTTTATTTAGGGGTGAACACAATTTAGGTGGCTTTTCCAACATCCCCCCTCACGCTCAAGGCTGCCTGCCTAGAGCGTGAAAGACACAATGCCCCATCTGGGATAGGCTCTAATACCATGTTAGAATGTACGTTATGAACCTAACTCAACCCTACAAAACCAGCTTGTAAGATAAGGATTGTTCCCCACTTATATAGTTTATCTCGACACTATTTTTAGTCAATGTGGAACTTCAACCCCTTCTGCTCACGGCTACCCACCGGACTTTCAACACACCCCCTTTATCTAGGGGTGACCACAATTTAGGCGGCTTTTCCAACATGCTATAGTGACAACACTGAGCAGACTTCCTTTGGCCACTACAGGATTCAAAATTCAAATCGAGGAGCGGTTTTTGGTAGTGGCCACTGCAGCAATTGGGGCCAAAAAACATCATTTTGCACACTATAGTGGCATCACTGTAATGAGTTTCAGAAAACCCATTTTGACCTCTAGTAGGGAAAAGGGGCGGGGGGGGGGAATTGTGATCCTTCCCCTTTAGATTTTTTCCTAATTTTCCCACCATGCGACACTCTCTTGTGTCTGGACAAACCACACCCACCCACCTATCTCCAACAGTATTTCCAGTGTATTCAGGCATCCTCCCACCAGCCTAAGATCTCTGCAGCCCTCTGTTCTGTTTTGTCCCCTGTCCTCTCAGACCTCAATTCATGTTGCATCCCTTTGTTCTCTCTGTTTTGTTCAGTCCATTGTTGCAGTAGAATCCACTTTTTGAAACATGCCTTTCAAGTTTCATCTTTTTCTGCTGCATGTTCTCTTCTACCATATTTTTTAATTTCTATCTTGGGTATCTTTAAAGTTCTGTCCATCTGTATATATAAAATATATTTTGTATATCTCATACCAATTATTTTCTTGTAGCAGTCACCAAACTATAGGATTTTCAGAGCTGCCTGCTACACAACGCTAACCAGGATTAATAATTATGAAGTACCAGTGCTTAAATAAACCAAGCAACAATTTCCAAGCTTGCAGACATTGTGAACATATGCTCTCTATATACACAAGAATATAAATATAATAATTTAATAGCACTCCCTAAAAGTAAAACAGACACAATTTATCCAGAATGCTAGGTTGAAAATATTAAAAAAAAAAATCTGCATATCAACATTAACAATGCAAATGTTGAAAATCCTATTAACCTCAAAAGCTCTCCAACAGCAAGCAATGAACCATGTATGCTGTGCACAGGTGCATTTTTACCCAATCCATCTTGCGTTGCTTCAAACATTCGATAGTACCTGCCATAAAATAGAAAGTAAGGGATTTACTCTCCAATAGGGGCATATTGTTCAATAAATCATTAAAGCAAAAAAAGTATGCTGTAAGGTAAAATTGAGTATAAAAATGTCCAAAAGGCAACAGCATACTTATTCTAGTCAAAACCCTCCAGAAAGCACTGCTAGCATAGCCAACAATGTGGATTCAAATAACCAAAGATATACATACCCCTTTTTCTGTCATTATTCACAAGCCAACTCTATCATACTATTGTTGATAACTGGCCCAGCCAATACTTTTTATTACTAACATGAAAAAACACATACAATAAAGTAAAAAGTAAACAACTCAAAGAATTAATGCCAAATTTTGTGCAATTTATTTATTACTCAGAACCAAGCATTAAGTGAGGCAGCAAAAACTGAGGCACTCGTTGCATTGAAATGAGACATAAACTGTTTTAGGCAGCGGGCTAGACTTTCACTACAATCTATGATCAATTGAAAAAAATTGTAATTTAACAGAATTGCGTAGAAATAAATGATCTTAAAATGTATGCCATAATTATTCAGTTAGGACAATAACTTCAGCTTTCAGAGTCTATTCATTAATTTATTCTACTCAAATTCACTAGAGCAGGCAGGCAGTTGAATAATCTTACAAGTACACAACCAACCTTTTGTTTGATGGTTCAAACTCTTTGGTGAAACAGAATTTTAATAAAATTCATTTAGTCCAAGTGCATTAACTGTTGCCAAAGGCAACGTAGCGACAAAATAGCATTACTACCACCTAGCAGCTTCGGGTTTACTATAGGTTTAAATGTTAATGTTGAAGATATAATTTAATTTTGAATTATTGTTTCTCTTAGATAGGAACAGGTTGTTAAAATAGTCTAGATAGGAAGAAGCTTGCATTATTGTTTCCTAGTTTAAATTATTGTTTCCTAATATTGTGCCCGGTTTGTTAACATTACTTGTATAAATATACTTCATTTAAGAGGTGAAATATGAGTGAATGAATAAGTGAATGAATCAGTGAATAAATGAATAAAGAATTATTATTCCAATTTATGCATATTTGATTTTTAAGATGGTATCAGAGCCATGGTATCCTCCATGAAAAAAATTATCTTCCGCTACCATAAGAGTCTTTCTTCTTCACATTTCCAAAAGTACATCTCTTTTTTTCTTCTCGTATCTATATTCCACTTTTATTTCTCTTCCTTAACCTTCACCTTCTCTGATTCCTCTACAAATTATGACTATTATTATCATGCACTTCATCTTTGTCTCACATAACCTTCTTGAATCCCTTCTCACCTTATTGCATCGCCAATCACTCCCTTTTCCTTTCCATTTCCTCTCGCTAAATTACAACCTTCGTTACCTCGAAGCAACCTTCCTACGTTGTGATGCCTCAATAAACTCGTTCTAAAGTCTCCACAAACCCGTTTTGAATCCTGCTCGTATATCAGCTTTAGTCATTGATGTAAAGCTCGTTGCACACTTGCATTGTTCTGAATCCTTCACAGACCTGCCCTAAAGTCTATTGACCTGAACATGTGATTGTTCTGACTCCCTTCCCGTATCTCAATTCTCCATGCACGTATTTCATTTGAAGGTAATTGATGTGAAGCTCGTTGTACTGTTCACAGACCAGCCCTGAAGTCTATTGACTTGAACATGTGATTGTTCTGAATCTCTTGTTGTATCTCAATTCTCTTTCTACCTCACATAACCGAAACACCTTCTGCTGTGGACTATCCTGAAGCACCTCCTAAACTTATTGCTGATCAAAATCATTCCTGAAAGAGTGTTTGAAAAAGTAATTGGCAAGTTGGGCATGACCGATATTCATGCACCAACTTGAGGAGGAGTGTTGAAGGTATAATTTGAATTTGAATTATTATTTCTCTTAGATAGGAACATGTTGTTAAAATAGTTTAGATAAGAAAAAGTTTGAATTATTGTTTCCTAGTTTAAATTATTGTTTTTTAATATTGTGTTCGGTTTGTTAACATTATTTGTATAAATATACCTTATTTAAGAGGTGAAATATGAGTGAATGAATTATTATTCCAATTCATGCGTATCTGATTTTTAACAGTTCACAAGTTTAAGAACTAACCACTGCACGCGCCATCGTGTCTCACGCTTTTCAATAACACGAAGGCAAGCTCTCAATGCCTCCACAGCCCGCTCACGGACTGGCAACGCTGGATCTCTCAAAGCAACCCAGATAGCATCGACAAATTCCGGCACATGGACATTGAAAACAGTGGAAGCATTTTCTGCCATTTCCTTCATGACCAAAAACAAAAGACAGTGCATGCTCTTAGCAAGAGATAGATTCCAAAAATGGGAGAGCATGAAAACACAATCAAATAAAACTTAATTGTCACCAATGGCATTTACTTTCAAGATTAAGACAGCAGCAAATCGACGATACTCGACTCTATTTCCTCGAAGCCAATCGAGAGCAATTTTAACCTGAAAGAAAAAATGAATGAGGAGCGTGAAGTCGAAGGGAAGAGAGGAACAGAGTGCAGGGCAAAAAGGAAGGGAACCTGGCGTTCGACTTCATCGGCAGTCATAGCTCCGCCAGCCCTAGCAAGGTGACCGAGAACCCTACTAGCAAGAACGAGAATCTCGGGATCGCGTTTGGTGTCGAAGACAATACGCATGTAGCTGGAAAATCTGGAGACCTTAGAAGCATTCTCCCCAAGCGCCACATCAATCAACTCGTCAATAGCCCTCAGAGCTCCCAGATTCTCGGCAACGTCGCTGCTGTCCAAAAGGCCGGAGATCCTATCATACAACTGATCCATGAAACGCGAAAAGGCTTCGCCACTAATGTCACGAGCTTCTTCCTCTAGATGCTTCTTCAGAGCAAGAGAAGCACCCTCCTGAAGAGTGAAGAGAGGAGTGAAGTGAATTGAAGTGACACTAACACTAACACTGAAGAGTGAACTAATTACCTTGGGATTGCCGCGGGTGCAGAGGTCGGCGAGGATGCGGTTGAGAGCGTCGCCCGGTCCGGGTCCGACGGAGGGAGGGCCTATGTAACGGAGGGACTGAGACGCGGTTGCCATTAATTTATTTATTTGGCTACGCTAACCTGAGCCCTAAATTAATTTAGTTACGATTGGAATTTGGAAAGGAGAAGTAGAAACTCAATTTCAGAATGGAAAAGCAGGTCGGACATCGCGTTTCGCCATGCCCAATTGCCCATGCCTACTTCTATTTTCTCCCAAACCCAACCACTGCTCTTTTTTCAGTCTATGGTCGAGTACCTACCTAGCACTACTACCAAGTTTATTAATTATTAATAATATTTATTTTATTTTAAATATCTCTTTTTTTATTTATTAGTTTTTTTTTAAATGTCAAAGGTGCTAAAATATATGAACAGTAAAACATGTTTTGTTAACCCATCCATATGCTAAAATATATGATTTGCTTCCAATCTTTGCATTGGAATTCAAAGTAATGATTGTTCCTTTTTGGAATTGCTTGTTACAATGGCTTTCTATGGAATACATGGAAGGGATGAAAATGCTAATATCCAAAAGTGGTACTAAAAGAGGAGATCACCATCATAAACTTACACCATCATCTTTCAAGTCGCACAATCCCAAAAATAACATTTTGAAATTTATTTTTGATTTCTCTTTTTGCTGTCAGTTGATTAGTGATTATAATGAAAAAGTCTAATTCAGGTAGTTAAAAGGTTCAAATTGAAAAAATATAAAAAAAGATCATTTACAAGTAACATTCTTTAAGTGTCCCTTAGGACTCTTCAAATAAGTCAAAGAGTTTGCTTTGCATACTCTGTGGAGTAAAAATTACAATTATTATTTTCTCTCCCGTTGACAAAACCTTCTTGTTTGGCCTCCCGAAAGTTTAATCAATAATTGATTGCTATCTAACTCGAAACTCTTCTTTAAAGTTTAATACTAGTAATCACCAACTTGTTGAGGCTCATCGTAATGCCAATATTCCTAATCTCAATATGGAACTCACCCAAATTCTTAACCAACTAGAGGTGCAGGAAAGACAATGAGAATAGCTAGATCGAGCGTGGAAAGCCAAACTCATATACAATTTTGGTGGGAGATCCCCGTTAATGAACTTGGATTACATGAGTTACATCATTTAGTGTTTTCAATGGAGGAGCTACAGAACAATGTTGTAAAATATGTTAATTCTAGCCAAATATTGATGGACCAAACCACTATTCCTCCACCAATTATTGGACCCAGGCCTAATGGATTTGGGTCCTTTGATAACAAATATGTTGAGATTTATAATAATGCTAATTCATCCAATGTTATTAATGCCTTCAATCCGAATTTTCAATATTTTATCTATGAATTTACTCACCACCAGAAAGATTAATTGAAGGTTAGTATATCATCGGTCTAGACTTTAAACTTATCTTATTTATTTGTCATTCTAATAAGATTCTTATAGACTGATTATGACTAAATTTGTCCACGTGATAAGTGTCATTTTCACATTTCTCCTAATGATCCATTTTCATTGTTTGATTTCAAATATCATTAAGCAACTTAACTTTCTTTATAATAAAAAATCCATTTTTACCCTTAAAGGAGTCCACTTAGCATAATTTAAGATTTAATGCTAACTGAAAAAAAAGGTAGAGAAGTTATTGTCGAAACATTGAATTAGAACAAAATGTAAAAATAATTTAATATTATTGTTATAGTTGTAGATATTTCAACCGTGTTCAAGATTCTAATAATCATATATGCGAAACTAAATAAAAAAGTTAAGTATGACTCTATATTAGTCCAATTTAACATATTCAAATTACTCAAATTAATGTTGGATTCAAAGAAGAGAAGAATTTTTAATAAAAGAGAATAAAAGTATACCTTGTTTTGATTCACTATCATATCTTTAGATATAATAAATAAATAAATTAATTAATTAAGTTAAGAATAATTAAGTTTGTTAATATAAAAATTCTTAATCACTAAATTTCTCTAATTGGATAGAGATGAAATGGAGTAATAAAAAACAAACTAAAAAGTTAACGTGGATCCCAAACTTTCATCACATTTTTTTATTTCACTTCACACTATCAATTATCAAATACACATTCATTTCTTTGTTTTCATATTCTCTCTTAAATTTTGATCAAAAAAATAAAAAAAAATTATAAAAACCTCTTCCTTAATTAAATACTAAGTCAAGCACCCAATTTTTAATTTAATCTTGAGATTCATGTACATAATAAAATGTGAGTCCTCAACTTTATCAACTACCACCGAGCCATATAGGGTTACCCAGTAAGAAACTAAGATATGATTTTAATATGCACCAACAAAAATTTAATATGATTTTAAATGAATATAAAAGGTGGTTCTTTCAAAAGCTAACAATAATAAAAATATTTTTTAAAAAAGAAGAATGGAAATGCGATATATTGCATTCCACAAACAAGGCGTGAATTGTTGTCCTGTACCTTTAATTTACGGTTTTGCTGTTTTATAGTTCCATCGGAGAATATGTTACTTACTAGTGTTCGAATTGTCTATTCGAATACTTTATAAAATTATTATATTAATTATTTATTATTAATAAATTTTATTTTATGTGGTTAAATTAAATTAATTAGTCATGTCATTAGATGAGATGATGAGATTAAATGAATAGATGTTTTGTTAACCTATTAGAAGATAATAAAAATTTTATTAGATTAAGATATATTTTTTTCTAAGAAGAGTTACCAAGAATTATAAGATAGTTAGATATATTATTCATCATTTTAAAATTCTTTGATTAAGAACCAACTATATATTCATACATTTTATTCCAATATTCAATTATCAAGTATTTTCCTCTAATGTTTTGATGAACTGTTAAGAATAAAAATAAGAATTGAAAATTATAGATATTCCAACAAGGGTATACGGTTTTTTTTTTTTATATTAATTTATGGATGAAATTGAATCTTGTAAATTTAAGATGAAGATAAATCTTTTAAAATAATATGATAATTAAGAAAAAGAAAAGCAGTAAGGGTTGAGTTGAGAAGAAAGATTGTAGAAGGAGCCCCCCACAGAGTCCCTAGAAGAAACCCCTCATAAAGATCTCCGTCGACATGGGGCCCAGCACTCCCTCCTCATGCGTCTTCAGGGACAACAAGGACATGCCCGAACTGGCACGGAGGATGCTGCGGCTTTCGTTGCTCTTGCCGCGCCCTTGGATTTGAGCATCGACGCTTGCAACTTGTTCTCTCAGAAACTCCGAAAGGAGTTGAGGCAGTAGATTCCGTCCTTTGTCGTTCGTTCGTTTCGAGGTGACTTTGTGTGTCGTTTTGCGAAACTTGTAACCAGGAGAGGAGAGGATTCATTATATTTTTATTATTGATTTTTGGGTGAGGATGTACAGTTAGCTTAGACATAAAGTTTTGAATTCTTATTTTGCTTACAGATCAGATCTTCTTGTATTCTTGTATTTTTTTATGATCAAGAGTTTGTACAGTATTTTTAATTCATGTCTCTTGGGTTGAAATTAACCAAGAGAATCCAATGTTTTGGTAAAATGAATGCAATGTTGGAAAAAGCGGTAGTAGAAGTACATTAACTTTGTAACAAACAAATGCTTGTGGCTTGTGTACACAGATACAGGGACTGCCTTGTTGTTTGGAACATGAGATGCAATGATAGTGTGCCAGAGCCAGTGAGCAAAGCATTAGGCCAGGCTCTAGACTGACAAAATAATATTAGCAAACCAATTTTCTAATATCACTTATATTGGCCGATAGCATCTCTAATTAAGTGTTTATATTTGTTATTTTTTTCTATAAAATAAAATGATACGACGTTGTTAATATAAATATTATTGTTTAATAAATTTATATCATTTTGAGTATTGTAGGATTTTTAAAATAGAGATGTTCTGAAATTTCATTTGTTCTCCATTTAAATTTAAAATAATGACAGATAGAGATCAGGAAACAAAATCAGTGTAAAGATTTATTGACTTAAATTTCCATCTGTATACAATTTTGTTTTTACGGCTCTTTATACATTCACAAATGAATTTAAGCGTATGAGAAAAAGTTTATTTTTCTAAAATTTGTGTAACGTTTAGTTTCTAATTAAATATCTTACCAAAAGAAAAATTAATGTTTAAGTAGTGTATAAATGTTCTATTAGAAGAAGAAAAAGAAGGACATCACGGCTTATGCATGCCCACCACATTCACTTGAAAATAAAGTATGGGGGCCAAAGCCAAGACAATATAAAGATTTGACGACGTAAATTTCGATCAGCATATATATTTTGTTTTATACGATACCATTCTTTATACATTTACAAGGGAAGCTAAAGTCTTGTTTGAAATGGTTTTTTGTTTCAATTTCGAAATTATTATAAACTAAAATCAGTTTAATTTGCACGTGTTGGTTCAAAACTGAGAGCTCAAAAGGACACATTGAAAAAAATTGGATGAAACAAACAAAAATACGAAGAATAACATGGTAATAAAAAAATCCTAACATAAACACCGTAAATTGTAAAACAAAAATAAAGAATTTTAAAATAATATGACAATAAAACTAAAATAAAAAATAAATCATTTAGTATTCTACTAATTTGTAATTCTCCAATCCAATCATTCAAATTTCAAAAAATCAAATTCGAATCAAACCTATAATTTAAACCAAAGCGATTCTTTGGATTGATTTTATTCGGTTTGATCTAGTTTGTGGGTTGAACTTGACCCAACATCATCCCTAATTTTACCCATCCTATAAGTGAAGGGGACCAATAGAATAGGCGAGTCATTTGTATTTTCTTGCAAAAAAATCACAGTGGACAACTGGACATGTCCTCGTCCATGACCTGCATGTCACTTATAGCTAATTGAAAATATATTATAAAGTTTAAGGACAAAATAAATAAGGAATGTTGGAACAGATTAAATTTAGCTCAAGGGTTGTGTCTGTTTTATCCCCAACCCAATTAATAATTTAGTACATAATTTTTTTATTAAAAAGTACAATAAAAGAATACTACTGATAACACTTTTTTAGTAATTTTTATTTATTTTAATTCCTTAGTGTCCTAAAGAGCTTGGATGAGACTCCCAAGTTCGGATCGTGTGAAGAAGATATGGTCTGATGGCCATGAATGTGGTAATTTGTGAAGATTTTACAAAGCACGACAGTCAGCAGCTAAAACTTTTGATAGCAAGGTTGCTAGTGCCTAATTTAATTTCTCTGGCAAAGGTCATAGGATTTCGTAAACAACAGTTTTAATCAATTAATCGTATCCAAAGGAGCTTCCTGGTTATATGTCTTCAACTTTAGGTCTAGATTTAGATAAAAACTAATTGAGAAATTTCAACAATGTACTTTATAATATATTTTCTTAAATATGTTTTTTTTTTGTTATTTAAAATGGATTTGAAATCACATGATTATGTAAATCTCTCACCCCCATTCGATGAAACCTATTTGCGATTTTATAACATTAAATTTTAACTGACAAAAAAAGTATTGAAAGAAACGCATTAAAAAATATATTACTAACGCTCCTCAAATTATTATTTTTAAACTTCAGCTTGATATGAAAACTTAATATTTAAATTTATTTTACCTACATATTTTCCATTAAAACAAGTGTTATGATGTACGAAATTAATTCTAGGTATTAACCAAAGTACCTGATGTCTTTCCCCCATTTCATAATATATTTTTTTTATCGTTAATTAACCTTTCATAAATCACAAAATTACATAAATGATAAATCTTTCGGTCCCCAATTGATGAACCATTTTATAACTTTCAATAAATTTTAACTATAAAAAAAGTGTGAAAAGAAATGTATTTAAAATTATTTATTTTATTATTATGATAATGCTATAAAATATTTATCAATATTATTTCAATTCTAATTGACGAATCATTTTATAACTTTTAATAAATTTAACTATAAAAAAATGTGGAAAAATGTATTAGAAAATATTTATTTTTGTTATTAAGATATTAATATAGAATATTTATCAATTTTATCGATATGGAAGTTAAAAAACGTGACTTGATGATTTTTAATAAAATTTTATTCATACTAGTTGGTACTAAAAAAATGTATTACTAGCGCCCTAATTTTTAAAATTAATTTTATTTAAATTTATTTCACCTACAAATTTTACATTAAAACAAGTGTTAAGATGTATGAAATCAATTCTACCTATTAACTAAAGTACGTGCTGTCTTCGGCCCCATTAAACCCCTCCCGTCTCTCCACTATAGCATTATTTTTTATATTTTTCAACTGTTCGTTTATTTACTTTTCGTACTCCGTTCTTAACGGTATATTTGGATACAAAGAATAAATTATAGTTAACATTTTTTTGTTTGATTAAAAAGAAAATACAAAAATTAATTTTAATTTTTTAAAAAAATTTCCATTTTCTATTCAATTCAAAATAAAAAAATATTTTTTTTCTAATTTTACTTTACACCTTATCAAAGCAAGATTAGTAAAATTATGTTCAACAAATTATTTTAGTTAACTTATAATTTTTTTAATAATTAAAAAAATTTATTTGACTATTTATTAAACAAATTTTACGAAGTAATTTTTAGTATTTTTTAAAATACTACTTGAAATAAATTTTTTAAAATATTAGTTTCTAGTTTTCCATTTTTTTTTATCCTTAAAATATTTATTCAATTTATTTATTATCTTTTTTAAATATCATTTATGTTATTTTATATTTTTTTATTATTCTAATAACCGATTTTATCAAACACTTGTAATAAATAACTTTTAAAAGCTTTCAGCTTTTCAGCTACTTCCAACTAGTATTTCTGCCTAAGAAGAAACTGATTAGATTGGATATTATAATGAGAAATTCAAACAAGGAAAGATAAAATTGTCAACAAGTAGTAATACGGCAAGCAAAATAAACAATGGCAGTGGATGGTGGAAAAAAGAAATTAGTTATACATATTCAGAACTTGATATGAATATCCACAACCCTTTCTTTGTACCTTTGACGGTCTTGCCTAAACATTTTTTTACAAGCAAAAGTGTTCAAATATCATGGCTCAGAAGAAAAACTCTACTAGCTCTTCTCGTTAACAAAAAGACGATGTTTTTAGTCTGTTGCAGTTGCGTCACCGTTATCCCCTTCATTTCTAATAACTAGCAACGTATCCAGATCACTTCGGACCTCTGCCACATTTTTGAGGATGTGAGAATCAGAAGAATCGGTGTCATGGTGTTCAACTGAGTCTGATGTTTCATCTGTTTGTGTGTCAACCTTGATCTCATTCTTAGTAGCATCAGTGTTCACATGTGAAATAGTCCGATTCTTGTTTGTTTCACTCATTTCAGTGTTACTATTTTTCTCAGTTTCATTTGATGTCACAGATTTTGTTGTGTTTTCTAACTCACCACCCTCTAGATTAGAAGATTCACCTGCAGCTGCATCTCCCTTATCTTTTTCAACAGGGACTGTTGAGTTAGAACCAGACAAATTTTCTTCAGAGACACTATTGCCACTCTGATCTAATCCTTCTGTCTGCACATTTTTTACATCTTCGATGACTGTTGCATTCACAGTACCATTTTGAGATTGGTTTGATTCAGATGAAGTATTGGCACTAGTTCCTGTCAAGTTACCTCCAGAGATCACTGCTGTCAGATTAGTGCCTGTTCCAGAAAGACTGTCCGAATATGTTGTGGTAATATTGTCTAAATGGGACCTATCCACTGTGTTGGACAAGCTGTCGCTTCCAGTTTCTTTATCAGATGTTGCATTGGAAGAAGTCCCACCTAGCAATTCAGCTTCTGTAATATTAAAATTTGAACTATGTTGGCTCCTGTTACTTTCCTCCGTATAATAAGGTCTGTTCTCTGATTTCGTGATATTCATTGCTGAGGTTACATCAAAGTTTTCTAAAAGGGTCTCACTTTCGGTGCTAGTTGTACCAGTATCATGAGTGACAGCGCTAGAAGCATCATCCCCCTTGTAATTTTCCTCCCGAGCTTCATGACTGTTGTAGTTTTCAACAGAACCATCCTTTTCCTCATCCCTGCTATTTTCTTTCTCTTTCTCATCACTCTCCTCTTCTTTCTCTTCATCCGTGAACTCCTCATCACGATCAGTATCCACTGCTGATTGCTCTTGGTCATTTTCATCTATCTCATCATCTCCTCCGCCCCTTTGATCTTCCACCTCATTGCTTTTGTTTTCATCTTCCTCTTGCTCACTTCCTCCTCCTCTCACTCCACGTTTGTCACCTTTTTCTTCAGATTCATGCTCATTTCCTTCTTCTTCATGTTCATTGTGGTCGTGCTTATCTTCATCCTCTAAAATATTATCATCTTCCTCTTCTTCCTCATGCCTTTCATTTTGATTCACTTCGTCCTTACCCGGATGAAGATCTTTTCTACCAAGTTTCAGAGACTGATATGCAGCCTGAGTTCTGACGGACACTTTTGCATCACTCTCATCAAATTCCTTCTTCTTATCATGCGAGTGCTTAACCTGATAGATCAACCAGAAGCAAACACCAAGCAACAGAATAATCTGCATAACATGCTTTACCTTTATGCCTTTGGATCTGTTGTTCCTACTTGGTGACCGTTTTATCATGCTTAACTTACTTACGAACTCCCAATTGTAACTTCTCCAAATACCAAGGCTAGGCTCCCTGCTTTCAATTGGAAATGCATAATTAGGAACTACGTGAGCAATGATCAGCAATGTAAAGTAAATATACATTAATAAGGCAATATTGATAATGAAATTAAAAATAAAAATGAAAGGATCCCATTCCTTTGAAATTCCTGTATCAACGACAATGAAGCTGCGTTTCAATTGAAATGAAAAACAGCAGGAAAAAACATTTAACATTACAGGACAACAACATTTATTCACCATTCATAAACATCTTTGCACAAATAGCATCAAATTGATGGTATAAGGAACTAAATAAATAACATTTCACTTAAAACGTAACCTGTGTGTCAAAAGAAAATTTCAATAAAAGCGAATTTCACAACCATTTAAACTAAGGTTGCGGAATAATTATAAAAACGCAAGACTAAAAGACTAAACAAAAACAAAACCCAAATAATTGCAGCAGAAACAAATGCTCAAATGAAAAATAACAATTTTTGAGAAGTAGAAACAATGTAAATGTTGGTTTTGTTATTTCCGTCTACACTTGGAAGCATGCAAATGAATACAGTGAGTAGTGGCAGGGGGGTTTCAGACCCACACCACAAGCAAACCCTAGAAAAAGAAAACCCCCTCAAGCACAGCAAAACTAAAAAGACACCAACAGAAAACATCAAGAAGAAAATAAAAGCCATAAACATAAATTCACCATTGATAAAGAAGACAGATTGAAGTAAGAATAGAGATATGGCAAAACCTTGTTCCGCAAACGAAGAGGAAATGAATGAGCAGAAGAGCAAGCAAGCAAGTAATTAAGAGACAAGAGTTGATGTTATAAGTCAAAAGATATCAAGGGGGTTTAGGTGTGCAACTGCAACTGCTTTCTTCGGAAATAATTTGTATTTCTATTTCTAATAACAATTTATTATTTTAGCCTATAATGCAGTTTTGGATATAAGTTTGTGTGCATTATGTTCTATCTTTTAGAGGATATATAGCTGTTATTGTCTACAAAATGCCAACAAGTTTTGGGATTTATTGATGCTGATGCTGATGCAGGCAACCTACATAAGTACATATGGACATGACATGAATAATTCTTGTATTCCTTACACCACTTGTATTTGTTTTTAATTTTAGTTTCCATTTCTCGACTCCATCTAAGCAAGTAGCAACAGCTAATTTAAATGACAAAGGCTTCGTTCTCTGTACCTAATCTTCGTGAAAAGTTGCTTTAGCAAAAAATACTTCATACTTTCTCCCATAAAACTTTGTTGTTCCTATTCGTATTAGGAGTATGTATGACTTATCAGTTTGAGTTGGTTTGAAGTTGACTTTAATGAGATTGAATTTTAAAATTATATTTGGTGTATTTAAAAGATGGATTTAAGATATATTTTAAATTGTTTTTGTATATTTTTAGTTAAACTATTTTTTACTCTCTCTCTATTTAAATTTTTTATTTTTATTTTTATTTTTAAATTTCAATTTAATTATCTGATATTACAATTTTTTTTAATATTGTTCTTTTGTTTAATTTATTTTTTGACCTCTAAAAATTGAAAATATTACCAAAAAATTTATAATACTCATTCATCCATTTACTCAATCAAGTGAACTAAATTGCTTTTATTTTTTCATTAAAATTGATACTAAATGTTAACAAAATTACAAGAACAATATTAAACATTTTTTTAATCCAAATATCAATTTATAGAAACTAAGAAAAAAAGAGTTATATTTCATTTTAACTAAAGATTTTTTTATTATAAAATAAGTTACATTTTTCAGAAAAGAAGATATAACAATTAACAAACACTCATTATCCAATTCTAACGTATTGCCACGCTAACTCTAAGTTGATCCAAATAACTATAAAAACTCAAAACAATCACATAAACACAAAGGTAATTGCACAAAATGCGAAGATCTAATTTTTTTTTTTTCATTTTTAATTCCTAAAAAAATCTATATCAAGTAACAAAAACGGAATAAAAAAGTTTTAAAGAAACTAATATGAGAAATAAAAGGCAAAAATCTACAAAAGATGAAGGACTAAAAATAATAAATCCTTATTAGCAAATTAAGCACTATTTGTGAAAAAAAATATGATTATATTGTATAAAACATACAGCGAAATCATATTTCCATAAAAAGGATATTTAAGGGTAACAATTAACAATAGTTGACACAAGTGATAATAGTGACTTGTATCCTCCTTTAATCAAGTGTTTTAGAATCTTGATTAATCTTTAGATATGAAATAAATTATGTTGGGAGAAAATATACACACTTTGTGTGCAATGAAGATCTCTAACAAAGATTTTTCAAGATTTTGTAATGCTTTCAATAGAGACAACTCGTACCAATATAATGGTTATCGAAAAAAGAAACATATTGGGGTGACAATAGCAAATGATGGATTAGAATAAAAATTCTCAAAATATTAGTAATAGATTTCCTTTTGACTTGTAGCCTTTGGGCTCTAACCCACTTTAGATATTTTTTTTGACTGACCAAGCGGTATTAGATAACCTCTTTCTTATGTCTCAAGATCTTAAAGATTGTTTGTGTGCTGCCAAAATCCCTGCAAACCTGTTTCCTCAAGCCTTTAACATTTAAATAGTAATTAAAATTTAGTAATCGGTGCCTAAGTCCACGGGTCTTATGGTATTGTGAAAATATGATAAAAGAATTAAAAGTACTCATCAAAATAGAATTAGCTCTAAAAGTTAATAAATTTTATAATTTAACGATCATTATGCAATAAATTATTAGATGATCCGGGACCACCATATTATTGGTGATCCCGATCAATAATTGTGTGATAGTAAATAATTGATCGTATAAAATAATTTTATATTGTCATTCAATCATAAATAATTATTAATATGACTTTTAAGATAAATTATTATAAAATTTAATAAATTTATCATATATGATAATTTGTGATTGAATGATAATAATATTTTATTTTGTGCATAGTTTTCTCTCTCTTAAAATTTGATGCTCAAAGAGTTGGAACTCTAAATTTAAAAATTAAAATTGGTTACTTTATGATTGGGTTGAATATACATTAATGGATTTTATAGATATGTGAGTTGGCTTATTAATAAAGTTTGGTTTTTTTAAGAGTGAAACACCAATTTAATCCTAGAATTGTATTGGCCACTGAAATTAATAAAATAACAAAATAGTCTTTGATATTGTAAATTATAAATTTGTTTAGTTCCTAAGGTTAATTCAATCAGTTCTTGAAATTAAGAAAATGGTAAAATCATTATCAATGAAATTGTTAGTCGTGAGTTAATTAATCTCTTCCTTATTACTTGATTCATCTAAAAGGTTAATATCGACACGTTAAGTGCTTAAGTGACAATTAATTAGACACATGGTTGTCATATCATAGGATGTCACTACAAAAAGAAATGTCATAGGATGTCATTACGAAAGAAATGTTACTACGGTCTACAGGAACCCCTGGACCTCAAATAATCTTTTGTTATGTATTTGTTATTTCACTGTCCATTAATTTTGTATTAATATTCCGGTCTATACTATCGTTCTCTATTTTATTTTGCATGTTTCATGAATGATCTAGTCATTTTTATCTGTGATGTGATAACCACATATGGCTGCCCAGTAAATTCTTTTCTTGGTGTGCTCTTTGTACCTTTATTTTATGTTTAGAAAATTTTAAAAAATATCGTATTGCTATTTTTTTCCAATTATTGTTATTCAACAAATCCATTTTTTCCTTCCGTGTGTTTTTGTTAATTGTTACTCTTGTGAATTGATAATTCACTTTGGATCCAAACAATAATCAATTTTAACCGTTTTAATTGCTAATTGCAAGGATATAGTATACTTCACTTGACCCCATCATCAAATACTTTTGAAGTAGGCATGGGAAGATCTCCCTATGTAGAAATGTTTGGAAAGAATTGTCCATGTTTGCAACGCACTAATTGCATCATTTTTGTGTTGTATGTCACTATTCCCCGCCCCCCGGTTCCCTTCATAAAGACATGATATGCTGAAAACATGACAGACACTAGCTTGGGGAGAGAATATACTATAATTATAATAAACCTAAACCTGCACCAAGTCATGTTGGGATTGGCGTGGCCGTAAGGACATCTAGAACTCGCGCATTAAGATTTAAAATTCTAAAGCTACGTTCTACCATTTTATTTCTTAATAATTGGTGGAGAAAAGATGCCAGAGGCAGATATCAGTGCGGTACGTTTTGTGGAAAATGATGAACAGAAATGGCAAAAGTAGATTGGGCACTTGGTTGTGTTGGCAACCACCACCACTTCATTCTTAAATTTGGAGAGTCTCTTGACTTTCTATTTAATGAGATTGGGCAGGACTGGACTCTCCTTCACTTTTTCCACATACTTTTCCCCAGAATGTGAATTTCATTGTCTATCTCATGCAAAAAACAAGTCTGTATATTTACATGACACAAAGTCGCAAGTCAAGCTATTGATTTGTCTTATTTCAATGTGATTTATTCTTATTATATTTATCTAATGTTACACAAAGAACAAAAGTCTAAAATTTGAAATGGAAAACGATCAATTATGGTTGTCTAAAATAAAGGAGCGATGTCCAAAGTCGCCAAGGATGCGTTGGGTGGTCTACAATGAGAGGGACACTTCATATGGATCAACAAGTAGCAGATTCAGAACAAACTTTCATTTACAAGCAGAACATCTAACATCACCATTCACAGGTATGGGCCTTTTGGCCCTCCCACACACCTATAAAATTCACTAGTAGACTAAGTCTTCGCATATGAATTACACGTGTATATGCTGCATGCATCACAGATTATATAACATGGCCCACTGTCAAGAACCCGACACCCCTCCACTAATATTGTCACAAAACGTGGCAAATCATCGCGGTCGAACATCAGAAAATATCATCTTATTCACTGAAGGATTGGTTGTTGTTGATGGATCGGCACGAAGCACCCTACCCATAGAAAGTGCTGGTTGTCTTGGTTGGGGAATAACCATTGATTGACTTCCCAGGAGCACCACCACATTTGACATGGTTGGCCTGTGTTCTGGATTTTCTTGCACGCACAGCAGCCCAATGTGCATGCACCTTACAATTTCAGAGGCATCACATGATTCCAACAATAGCATTGGATCCACAAAGTCCAATTCTTTTCCTTCATTCCACAGTCGCCATGCCTATCATAGTTAGAATCAACAGCACAGTTACATATATTTTTCCTACCATTGTGGATTACTAATTGGAATTAACAACAGAGATCATAAATTCCTACTAAGTGTTTGAATAATTAAATTACATATGCCAGCAGTGTCGGGGCAAGTTCGGTTAGGTAAAAGCCACTATTTCTTTTCCCGTTGATGATTTCAAGCAAGATAACACCAAAGCTGAAGACATCAGATTTCACAGAGAACAACCCTTCCATTGCATACTCTGGAGCCATATACCCACTATATATTTTGATCATCAACATCGCGTGTGGGTTCAGTGGTCAGTTCATGGAAAATAATCTGAAATGTAACATATTAAGACAATTATAGAAAATAAAAGACGGGTGCAAGTAATTGGCTTACTATGTTCCCACAACTCTTTTCGTGTTTGCTACATTTTGATTCTCAGAAAATATCCTGGCCAGACCAAAATCTGATATTTTGGCCGACAGTTCGTGGTCCAACAACACATTGTTTGGCTTTAAGTCTCTGTGAATGATTTTAAGGCGAGACTCCTCGTGAAGATAAAGTAGTCCTCTGGCTATGCCACTGATAATGCCATGGTATGTCTTCCAATCAAGTTTTGGACGCTTTTCTGGATCTTTATTATAATAAAAAAACCAAGAGTCAATCAAATGCCATCTTGTGTAAAACAAAGTAATCAATGATAAGTGTGGAAGGCTTATGACTTCAAAAGTAAGCAACATAACAAACCAAAGATAAATTGATCAAGGCTTTTGTTTGACATGAATTCATATATGAGTAGCTTTTCATCTCCCTCCAAGGCACAGCCTAACAGCCTCACCAAATTCTTGTGTTGAAGTTTGGCAATCAATATGACCTCATTTTTCAATTCCTCCATGCCTTGCCATGACTTTCTCGATAATCTCTTAACTGCTATTTCATTACCATCTGGTAGAACACCCTGCAATGTAAATTCCTTAATCAAACATAATGAGAGGACTTATATATTAACCATAGCCAAGCCATAAAGAGTTTTAGTGGATTATATATATATATATAACCTTGTAGACTGCACCAAACCCTCCTTGTCCCAGCTTATTTGTATCAGAAAAGTCATCAGTAGAGGCCTTAATGGAAGCTAAAGTCATGAACAGCAGTTCATCGGAACTAATCAAGTCACCTTCTTGTGTGACTGCTACACTCTTGGGGGTAGACAACTCTTGTAATAGCGTTCTTTCACTTAATTCTTTATCTGTTTCATTATATATTTTGAAGGACGCACAAATAGAAACCAAGTAAAGAGAATTGAAGCTGACAGTTCTAAAATGGTTGTGATAGTTGATAAATGAATTACAACTGTAGAAGTTCACCTCTGCCTCTATCTTTCTTTCGTCTGAGGCAAGCAGTGCCTAACCCAATAAGAAGTGCTAATACTAAAAATGATCCACATATAATCAACACAATCATCCAGGACTTCCATTTCCATCCTTGTAAATTGAAAAAACCTTCTGTCAATATCTTTTTCATTCTATGGATGAAATCAAGATGATGCTACAATCCCAATCGCCTATTCATGCTGATGCCGCCCATCAAATATAATTAAATTTGATTCTAGTCTTTAAATTTTTATATTGGTTTTGGTTCTCATAAATTTTATTTATTTTTAAAATAATTCATGTCATTACTTAGCAAGAGTGTAACATGCATCTTATTATTCAATATATTAATGACTATTCTTTTGCTGCAATTTTTTTAAAATCACTTTTTTACTGCAATTTATACTAATGACTGTTTGATAAGACGTACAACTTGATATGGTATCTCTTAATGTGTTGGAAATAAAAGACGAAACCATGGTCTTTAAGAACTCAAAGCGGAAAAATGAAATAATTATGAGAGTAGAAAATAACATTGCGAATATTAATATTGAAAAATGAAAACTATCTCAATTTGACCAAGGAAAATCACATGACGTACAGTAAAATATTTCAACTATTATAGTATTGTTACAATATCTTTCTTCCGATGTAAAGGGATATAGTCTCACCTAATAATAATATTTCTCAATTGTCACGAGAAGAAAATATGATTCTCTATCCTGAAAAAATTACAGTTTACAAAAAATTCTCACTATTACTATCTTAGATGACTGCGATTACTCTAACTTTTCAGAAGTTCCCTTACACATATGTATTCCAAAAATGAAGAGCAAACCCTTTTTTTTCCAGCAATAAGGCATTTGATTAAAGCAAAAGAAGTGCAGAAAATACAGGAACCAAATGTAAAATACAAAAGAAAGAGCTAAACAGCTCAGCAGGCAGCATCATTGCTGCACCCATCTTGTAACTCTAGTAAGTACATTTGAACTAAGTAACTTGAGTTATGAAGAATTTTTTGACAAAATATATCATATCATCAGTGATAATAACCATTTCTTTAAGAAAAATATTAGAATCAAGCCATTTAAAAAAAAAAAAAACTAATATAAAATTAACTTGAATAAGAATAATTAATCTCTGGACTCTAACAAAAAAAAAAAAAAAAAAAGAGAATTAATCGAGGTGATTTTGAAATTGCTTTCTGAAGTAAGCAAAGAAGCTGAATAGTATTGAAGAATTTATCCTGGACCCACATGGTTTTTGTGAGAATAAAAGAGCTTACCTGTGGAAGTTGGGTAAATCAAGCGATATGCAGATGAAGCATTGAAGAACTGAGACAACTGGAACCTGAGATTGCAAGTCCGATCAACAATAATCCCAGCTTCCCGGTCGGAGCAGCATTCAGTAAGTTCTGTGAAGGCAGAAGTCAAACAACTACTGCACTGTGACCCAGGAATACATTGGACTAAGCCATATATTGTCTTTGTCTTGTTACCGGGATAGTCAATTTCCCCAGCTGCAAACATGTTCTTATTATCAGGATTGAAAGCAGCCTCGTCCGAGAGATTCCTCATTAAATATGTCAAGTATTCCCTAAATCTGATAGGATCCGAGACTTTCTGATCTTGCGTGTTCTGCTGCGGATACTTTCCGGTATAAGCCACGACCTCAAAGCTCTGAAAGGAGTAACGTACTTGGCAAAGGTTATACCATATCATTGCATTTTCACTCTTGCAGCTATTCATGATATCTTGGCTTGCTTTCTCGATGCATTCTTTGCAAACAGTGGAGTTGGA
Organism: Glycine tomentella; assembly: GCA_007407185.1. Taxonomy (NCBI): domain Eukaryota; kingdom Viridiplantae; phylum Streptophyta; class Magnoliopsida; order Fabales; family Fabaceae; genus Glycine; species Glycine tomentella. The sequence continues at coordinate 3,902,548 of PYAF01000142.1, read as the reverse complement.
GATGTCCCCTCTGCAAAGTGATTGTCCGTACACTTTGTCTGGCCCTTGTCCTATGAATGTGTCATAGAAACCCGTCTTTGAAGCGTTGTCGGAGGAAAGTAACCCCAGCACAAGCTTGAGGTTGTTATGGAATGAACTGTTGAGGGTGTATATTGGGAATTCACTCGGAGTCGGACAATAAGTATCAATAGGGTCTGCTACAGAAACAACGCCGTTGAGAGATTGGATAAATGTAAATATGATGAACAAAGGCATAGCGACCATGATCCCAGTATGAGAATACATCGATCGATCACCTTTTGATAGCATAATAAAAATATATATTCGCAACAGGGTTAGAAAAGGAAGCCAAATTTTCAGTCTAAATCGAAATGGAAAATGATCAACAAGGTAGTAATTAAATTAAATTGAGCATAAAATCACTGGAGCGAGCTACCAGGTCCTTAGTCCAACTCAAAACTGGTAAACGCTAGTGTTAATTTTTTTCCATATTTTCCTCGTCATTGGGGACAAAGCTTATTCCTAATTACTACAGTATATAGTATATTTTTTTCTTCCATATGATAAACTGGTCAATAATTTACATTTCATTTCATGCTTACGTTTCAGCACACTGAATGGGCGGCAGGATTGATGAGGCTGAGTCATTAAGAAAGAAAGGATTGCTTAAGATTTAAAGAACATGGAGCAGCCGAGCAGGGCAACTCCATTTTTTTATGCATCAGCATGGAACTCCATTTAACATGTAACAATTACTATTTTAACAACCAAAGATTTTCTTTTTATTAATATGTCATTAACATCAAAGATTTAAATTATTATTAAGTATTGACCTTAGTTTTATCTTTTTTTTAATAGAACTTAGTTTTTTTTTCTATTGTTAGGAATCAAAGACACAATAGAAATTTACAATAATTCATACATTTTATTCAGTAAATTGAATTAGAATTCTACATTTTAATTAATTAAATAATTTATTAATAATATCTTAAATAAATATATTAGATCTAAGGAATTAGACAAAAATAAAACATATACAAAATTGAAAATTAAATCAAAATTATGAATTGTTTAAAATATAAGACCAATTATCTCTATATTAAAATCGAAAGATTTAAATTGAAAATTCGATAAAATAGGGAAATTAAAATTGTATTCAAGTAAAAAATAATTACTTGTATAGATTACTATTTTATATTTTATAATATACAACATAAAAAAAGGGTCGTATTTATTAACACCCTACAAATGTTAGTTATTTTAAATATTTTTAATTATTTTCTGTAAGAAATATAACATAAAAATTAATTATTTGTATAAATTAATATCATATAAATTAAAAATAGGAAAAAAAATAAAACTCTTATTCATGCATATCATAAATATTTAAGTTACATTCAATACTTTAGTTTTATAAATACCAAAAACATTTTAAAAAATTATTAGTTATTTTTTAATTATTGTCAATAAAATTTATTATAAAATTTGATTATCTATATAAAGTAATATTCTATAACATACAAAAACAATGAGTTTATGAATATGTTAAAAAAAGTAATTAAGAAGTCACTAAGATTAAGTTGGTAGTAAAAACTTTGAACAATTTGCATAAAATTTTTAGTTCCATCATCATTTTATCATGGATAATATAAGTATCGGGTCTCTCTAAAATCATTAAAGTTTGATTTTAGTCGCTCTAATTTTTATTTTATTTATTTTTAGTCTTTCATATTTTGAAATATATGTTTTTCATTTTAAGTGATATTTAAACTAGTTATTATCCTTGTATAAAATGTTATATAAAATATTTTAGGGACCAAAATATACATTTTAAATTTAAAGGGACTAAAATTGAACTTTGGTAATTTTGAAGAAACCAAAATGTATTTTCCTCCTTTATCATGTAGAACTAGTCTAGTGGTGGGAGTTGGATGGTTTATAATATTACATTTAATAAATACAATAGTTAATATTATTATTAATATTAATTATATATTAT
>PYAF01000142.1:3879166-3894980 GCA_007407185.1 Glycine tomentella | reverse complement strand
TGAATATTACAACTTAATAACAAAATATTCTCACAAACTTAATGATAGGACAAAAATTTTACACATTCAAAAATTGAATTATAATTTTTGTTCTTTAAGGGATTAAATTATCACTAAAATATGTTTTACGGAATAATTTAAAAATAATATCATATGCAAATCTTAAATATGTGATCTTCGCATTATTAACACGATATTTTAACCAATTGAGTTAATAGTATGTTAAAAAATAATTAATATTACTATATATAATACTAAAATTTTAATGTATATTTAATACAATATAAGTTTACATAATAAATTTTATAATAATTATTTTTAATCTAATAATATATTTAATACTCATAAATTTTTATTAAACATTTATATATGTAAAAGCAAAGCCGTATGGGCAAAAAAAAGACAATGACAGTGGCCCATTGGATCAACCGTATATATGGACCAAATTTGGTCGGAGCCCCGATCTAGGCAGTGACTACTTCTGGTCTTATGCAACCAAGTGCGATGACGATGACTATGGCTTTAAGGAGGGTACTTGGCTTTGCTTCAATAAAAGCCCCTTTATCTGAATCTCAATCAAAATGCAAACTTGCGCTGTATTCTCCATTCTCCTCGTCATCTCTCCGCATTTTCAGGTGAATCTTCTAATCAAATCATTCCCTACATTTCTTATAAAATAATTGATTCCATTTTGTGGTTGTCTTGCGTTTCAAGATTAGAGGATGGCTCTTTTGGTGAGAAATTTCCCTAGTTGCATAATGGAGGTGTCATTTTCCACGACTCAGCTTCCATTGACTCCACAGCACTCGTAGAGGTTGGCTTGTAGTTCATTCAGAGTCTATTGTTGGTCCAAATGTTCGTATTGGTTCTGGAACTATTGTTGGCCCTTCTGTTACAATTGCTCTTTCAACAAACATAGGGTACACTCTCTAAGACTCTAACAAACCTTGGCTTGGCCCATCAATATCATTTTTCAAAATGTTGTCATTTTGGCTTTAAACTCCTAATCGGAAGGATCTTCTGTCCCTTAACAGAGGTTCATGTGCATGCTTATGTCTAAACACTTGTATACATGGATTTTTAAATCAAACTTGTGTGAATTATGTCCGATGCAAAATAATTTGTATTGTACTACTGATATGGTTTTGATACTACTATACTTTTCCAGATATAATGTCGCACTTAGTAATTGCTGTATAGGTGATTCATGTGTAATCCACTATGGAGTCTGCATTGGTCAAGATGGTAGAGTTGGATTTTTAAGCTTACTTGTTTTATATAGTCAATACACTTTAAGAAAGAGTAAGAGTCCTAGTATGGACCTTACTAATCACTATACAGCAATTATAAATCTGTTGTTCAGAGACGTTTAATGTTTTACACAAGATGACGCTTATTATTGAATAGCTGATACGTGCATATTTAATAACCTAATTTAACACTGGACATGTCTTTTGAAAGAACAGTTTTGGTCTAATAATATTGATGTATATGACATGTAGGATTTGGATTTTACGTGGATGGTGATGGTAATATGATAAAGAAGCCTCAGGTTGGTTTTATGTCTTATTGTGAATGGATCTTAAACTCTGTATGTTGACAGGTGCTTTTCATAAACTAGATGTTTCCATATTTAGCACTCACCTTCCTTTGTTTGTACTAGACATAATAAAAATGCTTTTCATGCTTAAATCTGTTAGATGTTGAATGTAATAATTGGGAACAATGTGGAAATTGGTGCAAATACCTGCATTGACAGAGGCAGGTTAGTGGTTTAATGGTTTTATCATTTTTATTTTTAGCTGAATCTTGTTTTGAAATTAAAATGTGTTCTAGTTTTGATTTTCAGTTGCTTTGTTTCTAATTTACTCACTCTGTTTATGCAGCTGGCGAGATACAGTTATGGGGGACAATTCAAAAATAGATAATTTAGTTCAGGTTAACATTTAGCTTTTTCATAATTATTAATTAAAAGAAAGAAGATTTGTTCGTTTGTTCTGATTGATTCTGCAGATTGGCCATATAGTAGTAATTGGGAAGAATTGTTTGCTTTGTGGTCAAGTTGGGATTGCAGATTTAGCAACATATGTTATCTTCATTCATTTTTGTCCTGCACAGTGAATTTTGGTTTTGACATTTCTGGTTTAATTCATTTGTACTTGAACTAAATTTCTAGATGAGGCTTTTGAATTTCTACTGAGTTACAACTTTGGTTCTCAGGTGTGCTCAGCGTAGGAGATTATGTGACTATGGAAGGAAGGGTAGCAGTACAAGATCATGTATCCATCATATCAAAGGTATGTAATTGTTTCCTGATCTTACAAGTTAACCTCTCATAGCCTTGGTGCGTTGAAGAGGGTTAGTGATCGGTAATTGGTGAATGAATAAGTGGTCTTCAAGTGGTTGTTCTGAGACCAATACTATTCTCAATCAACTAGATAGGTTTTGGAAAGTGGTACAAAGTTAAAGTCTTGAAAGACAATGGGAATACATACAATACAAGTTGGTTAATCTGATGTTTTATTTTATATCCCTTCATATATGCCTGCTCTCTAATCTGAGTAGTCTGTGAGGGGCATAAGTTGCAACGTCATGCTGTCAGTACAACCTGGAATTCTTTGCTTTCTGGACTAAATATTGATCAATCAACACTACTTGACTACTATATTTTTGGTTGCTGCTGTACTGTTTTTATTTTTGAGAAATTAGGAACTTGGGGTTTAGGAGAAAATATCTGATTACACAGCTTTTGCTGGTTTGGCTTGCTGCAGCAAGTTGTGTAACCAAGGACATCAAAGAACCTGCGGACTATGGTGGCTTTCCAGCTGTAATAATTTAGCTCCCTTTATTTAAGTTGACAATATGAGGGGCGAGTCCTGACACAGTGGTAAAGTTGTGTCTTGGTGACTTGTTGTTCATGGGTTGCATATGCAAGGATAAGGTTGTGTACAATATCCCTCCTCCTTACCTGCGCATAGTGTGGAGCCTCCGGACAATGGAGTGCGTAGTTTTTTTTTTATATTTAAGTTGACAATTATGACATGCATATTTCCTGTTGGATGTATTTACAAATTACCTCATTTGCTGCTTTGCAGGTTTCAATTCACCAATGGCGGAGACAAGTTGCCAGTAGATGTCAGACTCCGGTTTGAAGGAATCCTTAAAGACAGCAAAATATATTTTGATATGTAGTACCCAGTGGAGTCTGAATACTTGCCTCACGAAGAACTTTTAGTGCAGTAATTTCTGATCTATTGTTGTCAGTAGAGAACTGTAAGCGATTAACACCAAAAATTTAAATACTGAAATCAATATGTAGTTAGCACAGTTTTTAGAGCTAAATTTTTATTTCATTAAACACACCATTAAATGAATACATATTACAAGAGATTTAAAAATGCACAAGTACTGAATTATTTGTTTTCTATCTGATACACTACACATGCTACGTTCTAGAGTAATTCTTCTACTATATGGAAGAAATTTTCTTAAACCACGTCAATCTCAAACCAAATGGTCTCCCTATATTTTAGTTCTACGTTCATAGGACCCATCAGATACTAAACTTTTTCTTGTTTCTGCTCACACCAGGGGTAGAAGCAAGGATATGTCCCATGTACAGTGGAAGCAAGAATCTTTCTAGGTGTTGTAGGGAAAGAAAAGGACGGGAAAGGAAAAAACCAATGGAGATTAGGTCAGTGCCTTATTTTGGACCTTCCTAGTTTGTTGGAATTACGGCTAAGTGGGTACTTTTTCTTCTTACGTGAGAGCTTCCCATCGGAATCAATTGGTAGAATACCTTTGAGGTGTAACCCATGGAACTTGCTCTTAATTCCCCATATCTTGTATCGGTATCTTGTGATCAAAGCAACTTTTAACTCTGTAGTTGCATTTGAGATGGCATTGAAGAGAGGTTTGAATGGTCGAGGTTTGGCATGAACAGTATCAGATACATCCCGGGTGTTGCCAGTTCCTTGATGGAATGAGCCTATAGTGGTCTCCCCCACCTCATCCTCTTGCGCCCCATATAAGAAACTTAATATCGTTTCGTCATAGTAAATGCTCGAGTCCTTGTTTGGGTTTTCAATTTCAAGGCTGTAAAAGATGGTGGCGTTTCCATTTGAGTTCGAGGGCTGTTGTATGGAGATGAACACAATGGAGTAGGAGGGGTTCTTGGGTCGTAAGGCCAGCCATAGGCACAGAACAATAAGGCCCAAGAGGCCTATAACTTGCAGGAGCCATATGTAGAGACTCTTGCCTTCACCCATCCTTGACAAAACTGATTGATGTTTGAGAGAGCGCATTAATTTCATTAAAGTGGTGAATGGTGCAGCAAGTTATTGTTGTGAAAGGATGGCAAAAGGTTGATAAAGTATGAGCGAGGGAAGAATATATGCATTACTTAAGCATGACCAATACGCTACGCGGGAGAGAGCTTGCAGGACTCGTTTCTCGAACTTTCATATATCGTTGCTAACCACAGCATTGGAAGGGTCCAATGACAATATACTAGGTTGCCTTGATCTAATTAATGTGTCCAAATGAGAAAGAGAGAGGAATAGCTTTAGTCTTGATTTTAGTTTTTTATTAGTTCTGATGATTATTATCAGCATCTGGACTTTTAACATAAAGGTAACAAAGGCCCTCTTCGATAGAAGTCTTATAATCCTGCAGGTGTTGGACTTTCCTTTTGGGCCTGTGTGAGCCCATTTTTATTGATCATGTATGTGGGGTAGTATGTTGGGATGCGCTACACGGCTAAATTTCTAATACATTTCCAATCCGTAAGAATTTTATTTTATATATCCGTATGCACAATCCGTATGTTTTTTAGTATCAAATTTGTCACCTTCAAACACAATACTCCAACCAACAGACTAATTATGTTAAAAAAAAAAAATTAATATTGATATATATATCACTAAATTTATTTAATTTAAAATAATATATTATGTTAAAATTATATGTGTATTAAATATATATTAAAAATTTAGTGTTGTGTGTGTCAACATTAATTATTTTTTAATATAATTGAGCTATTAATTTATAGTTTAATTTATTATTTTTTAATTTAAAATAATAAATTATGTTTACAATATCAGAATGCTTTTTCGTGTGAAATAAATATGCACGATTTCTTTCATTGATACGCGTCAATTACAATTAAATTACGATACAGAAGCTTATTAATTTATATTTTTATACGTTATAAATAAATTGGGTTAGGAGTTTTAGTTAATTCGTATGCATATTAGTTATAACAATTAATTTTTATATTTATGGGATAACTTTTGTTGCGATTATTAAAATAATTACCACTCATCCTTGATTGATTAAATCAAATTGCATTGAGTGGAACCTGGCTTGATTTCCATCGCACTAGTCATTAGTCAAGACGACAGAAAGGAAATATTCACTGAGAAGTATTATTATCGGATTAAATATGCAGTAAAAAGGAAACGCATTAATGTAATGATTTGTATCTTATGTCACCTTCCGAGTAATAAGTATTAGACCATGAAGTTTTCTTGTACACACGACTTTTTATACATGGAAAAAAATACAATTTAAAATACAAAAAATGTTTAAAAGAGATTGATTTATTAATTTATAATTTATTGTAAATAATATTTTAGTATAATATGTACATTTTTCATTAAGAATAATACTATAAATTGTCAATTTTCTATAAATTATGGTTAAAAAGTAATTGGAATTACTTCACTGTAACCTTTACTATTTCTTAAATTAGGCTATGCGTATTTTTATTATATTTGATAGAGTAAATTATATTACCTCCCTACTCAACCTTTGTCATTATTGCATTTAATACTTACTCTTTTTTTAGGGAAGGAGTAAAAGATTGCGGATTTAATTTTTTGCTAACAAAAAATAACTATTAATAATTAACATTTGTTAATAAAAAAAATACTTCTCCTTTTTTTAACCACGTAAAAAACTCTTTAATTTTTTAGTTTTTGTTACGTCACCTCTTTTTACGTATAAAATGTTACATTGATCCCTCTTGAAAGTGCTCAAAGTAATATAAAAAAAGTGAAGGAATATTAGTTATAATAAGAATAAATCTCATTTGGGACATTTGTAATTTACTCTATTTAATAATAAAATTTGTTAACTCTTTTAGTGATATCACCCTTCATAATATATGTAATATACTAGTAATTATGTATGACAAAATAAGGAACTCTATCAGTTATTTCATTAATATATTTTTTTAGGAAAGTTGTTTTTATCAAGACCTTCCATACCATTTTGTTGATCTTTTTGTCTTCTTCAGAATTTTGTTGATCTTTTAATCATGTTAAATGTTTTTTTTTTATTGATTTCATCAATCATATCATTTACATATAAAAAGTACATATTACTCTTTGTCTTAGATATTTTAAGCTCGTTGAAATTTAAATGTGCTATAAATAGTTTGGGCAAATAATTTATTTACTTGAGTAGATATTGTCATGATACTCTTATCTCCTTTATAATATTTTCTCTTTCTTCATTTACAATCATTTTCCATCACCAACTTATAGGAATCCTTTATAAAATTCATACGTAAGATCATTTATTTTTTGACTGAAACGTAAGATCATTTATTTCACCCAAAGATATAACGTTGATAACTTTCATATGTTTGAGTTATATACGATCTTAAAAAATAAGCTAACTAAAATACAGGCTTAATTAAGCGAATATGGAGCATGTGTTATTTTTAGTAGCTAAAATTTAAAAATATTTTTTAATCTTGAATTTTTAAAATTTATTTTTTATTCACTGACATAACAAATTAACACGTTACAACATGTTTATTTTTACTGTGTTTTTTATGTTCTGAAAGAATAACTTTACCTTGTAAGAACAGTAACCGTAGTACACATTGTGAACAAAAATGTATTTTTTACCTATTTATACTACTCTCTCTATTTTCAAATTATAATTTAATCACAAATTAGTCAAAACATATTTTTTAATTTAATAATTATTTTAAAATTCATACTAAAAATGACTTCTGATTAATTAATAATACAAAAACCTTTACACAAATAATACATTTCTATCAAATTTAAAATCTATACATAGTCAATTAGTAGAAAAATATACCAATTTAATTTTTGAAATAATTCTTATAAAATTTCACAAATTTATGATAGATAACAATTTATTCGAATAAAAAACATTTATACAAAGGTGGATATTATTTATTCCTAACAAATTACAAAACTTTAATAATACGAAATTCATTACATGGCACTCCAAAAACAGAGAAGATAAAGAAGGCCTTAAACAAACTAACCCAATATCATGGCTCTCTTTCTCTATAGCTCTTAGTCTCTCTCGATCTCCCTCTCTCTTACACTCTTCCTTACCACCGATTTCTTCGTCGCTTTGTTTCTTTCTCCATCCCAAGAAAAACAACAACCCTTCCAATCAGAAGACAAAACACAGACCAGTTACAACAAGTCACTTTATTATCTCTACCCATTTGTATTATTATTATTATTATTATCAATTCCTCCACAAAGAAACAACAACTCTTGCCACTGCTTTTATCTATCTTCTCCATCGGCAACACCGTACGTACGTTGCGGAAGATAAAAGGATTGATTCTTCAATCAAGACCCAGAAAGAAGAAGACCACGTACGTCACGTCAGACTCTGTAAGTGAGTTTTCTTTTTTCTTTTTCTTATTGGGTGTTTGGTTTTCCTAACCAATCGAAAGGTAGGTTAAGAAGAAAACACGAAAACTCAGGCTTGTGGTTCACGGGGCTATGTTCTAATTGGTGTTATTTTATAGACATTAATTAATATAATCTAAAGTTTTGACTAATCAGGTATATCCTGTGCTGTGTCCCATTCGGTACGCAAGCCTCAACGTATACATTTTTCTTCTTCTCCTTAAGATGGCGGAAATTCCGAAGTTGGTAAGCATTCACTTTCCCAGCTAGTTAATCTTATTCATTCATTGTAACAGTTCCATTTTTTGAGTCATGGTCACGGATGTGTTATTTTTCAGGATTTGTCGTCTTCTTGTTTTGACAATAGAGAGGCTTTGGATTCGGAACAGAGGAGCCAGAAAATTTTAGTTTCGGATCACATAAACGCATTTCAATACACAGCCGAGAAAGCCGATAGCTTTGTGATTGATATGGATGCCTTCTCTTCCGGCCACAACAAAGATGCCACCAATGCGAATTCGAGAATTACGGTAACTCTCTCTCTCTCTCTCACACACTCCTTTCTGAAAAATACTTAATTATACCTTATTTTTTACAGTTGTTATTATTATTAATAATTTTTTGTTAAAGTTTAACTTAAAAACAAAACCGGGGGTGCTCTGTTTCTTGTTGGAATTTATAATACCTAATTTAAAGCCATGAAGGTTACTAGTGCATTTTTTGAATGCTAGCCTTCGTAATAATAAATGGTGGCATTATTACCAATTGAAGTGAGAGGGAAAATAATAACAACACGCTATCAATACCCATTAAGCTTTTGCGGCCATTGGATCGAATGTCTCTCTCAAGAATTATTTAGCCTTTAGCTATAATTTTCAACTGACTAATGATATGTTTAAATTAGGTTGGCTATTCAATTTAACCATTTTAACTTCATTGTGCCTTATGCTTTTTTTGTATCATCATTTTAAAAAGAGAAGGGCTACAATATATATATATATATATATATATATATATACTTTTTTTTTTAAATGTCAACTTTGGAATTGAATCCCTGCAGTAGTTGGAAACTGCACCTTGTGCAGTTATTATCTTTGGTGTCTCGTACTATTAATTTTTAATTTGAGTTGTGTTTTCTTTATTTTTCTAAGGGTCTTGTTAATATGTGCTTGGTTAAATATCTTTTTTATGAAAAATAATGTTAAATGTATTGAAAATTATGATAAAAGTGTATTAATAATATTTTAAATAAAAAATTTCACTTTTAAATATTCACTAATACCCTAGGATATTGTTTACCTTTTTTTAATACAGATAATTTCTAAGAATCCAAAAGTTAAAATATTTAATTAATAAAAGGAAAAAATATTATATTTTTATGTAATAAATACAATTTTTTGACAGAGCACTTGATTTTTAAATAAATTCCTTACTTTTTTTTATTACTTTTAACAAAACCAGTATTAAGGACAAAATGTTATAAATATTAAATAAGAACTACAAAAAGCACTTTCTTCTCTCTCATTCTGTCCCATATCAAGGAATGGAAAATATGTGAGTCCCACATAAAATACATCCCCCACTTACTTTCTTTTTCACGTATAATATGCATATGGAACGAACTATCTCCCAAAGATGTCTTTTCTTTTTTTTTTGGTGTCATCCAAAGATGTCTTCTTCGATGATTCTTTTGCCTTTAAATGATTGTTTTACTTTTAAATTTAATTTATTTTAAGATGTTATTAATTATTTCAACCCACAAAAAAAAAGTTGCAGAGGAGTCTTTCCAGGAAGGGATCCCAGCGTTTGGGTGACAGGAAGCTGAATAACAATGCTACACTTTATGATAAGGATACCGCTCCCGCCATATGCTCTCCAAAAGGTACCATTGCCCTTGCAAAAACACAATTTCATTCATCTTATTATTTATTTATTTTGTCCTTTTTATTAATATTATAAACGTAGACTGAACGATTCCACTACTCTGGATTTGTTTTTATTTCCTTTTGCTATATAATGTACTATATCTTTGGTCGAGGAGAATTTTAATATAATTATCTACACGTTTGTTTGTTTCCATTATCTGGCCCTTATGGACGTGGCACATTAGTATGAAATATGAATTTATTATATGTAGGACACAGGTGACATATTGAAATGCCTCCTCCATACCCTTAGTTTATGTACATAAAATATTTCATTACCAACCTGTACCTGTGTGGCTGTGTCAGGCCAAGATGGATATTCCCTGGCCCTGATTGTTAGGTCTCACCTTGCTGGATTATGATGTGTGTTATTATTATAAGTAGGTTTAGGATTCACAGTAAAATAAAATAAAAAAATTAATGTGACCAGTCTGTGATAGTAAGTAAAACTGTAAACACTAAGATTTATGAGGATGATGTAATTTTTTGGCCTGGTGGTTGAAGATTAGTTAGGATGATTTTATTTGAAGGGGCTAGCTATCTCACTCCGTGAACCTGTCAATGTAACGGGACCATTTTAGCTGTCTGTGAAATAGTGCTCTGGGTCAACCCTAGTAGCTAGAACTAGAAGGGAAATTGGTTAGGGGGAATCAATTTGGTACAAGTACATTACAACGGTATGTTTGTAGTTTTTGGGTACCCCACACAAGAATTGGCATTTTCTGACGTTTGAACAACCTTGCGAGCTAGTAACAAATCCTTATACTAATTATGGTTGTGGATATATATCATTAATCTGTGTGCATAGGTACACTTGTTGGGCCTTTCACGCCTGAAAAGCCGGCGGGGATGGCAGTAGGGACCATGGATCATTCCATGAACCCACACGTCCATCATCCGATTACTATGACAGCCAACAACATCCCTACAGAGAGCAAATGTAGTATAACTCGGAGAAATAGTTTTAGACGACCTTCTTCATGGGCCATTGATCCTAAAAGGATTCTCCTTTTCTTTGCCACCTTGTAAGATTTCAACTCCTACATTTAATAGCCCTGTTAATTACTTTGTCATTTACCCTGAATTGCTTTGTCAATGTTATGAAACATGCAGGTCAAGCATGGGAACAATGTTGCTGATATACTTCACTCTGACCATTAGTAAGCAAAGTGCAGATGAATATGGGGGTGATTGGAAGCATTGACTGAAGGTTTTAGATTATCATGCATTATTTCTGGAGCAAAATTACGATAAAATCCCAGAAATGGTGCAACACTGCAGCAGGAGTAGCAAAGCAAAAGCTAATCAAATTTCCGCCAGCCTGATGTCAGAATCAGTTAAAATCTGCTTTTCGACGTCATCTCTTTGGCAACTACAACTACAAGTCATAAATACAAAGACATAATATAATGTTGTTCTGTGACAGAGAGGAAGAAAGTTTCCATTTTTTTAATGTAAATGGAAGACAAACGATCACATGGAGGACATTGCCCTTCAGTTTATATGTTGCGTGATCGCAGGGCTTAGTGGAGGATGGATCATAAAGTCACCTTTTGCTATTTCTGATCCATGATCCTTATCCTAATCCCCTTTTTTTGTTCTGCTTTGCTCGTACATGCAATCTAAAAGCAAGTGATCAAACTTTAGTGTTGTGAGTTTTCATGAAAGCTGAGGGAATTAAAGAAAGCCATTACCACGAGAGGTGCCTAGAAGCTGTATTAGTGTTTGCCTAAGCAGTAGTCACCAACGCATGCGTGCTTAAAGGGTTTTTTCCCCCTCTCTGAAAAATGTTGCAGTCCTATAGTGCTTTTTCCAGGGACAAAGAATGTTTATTTATTTCGGAATAGACTAGGTATGAATGCACTTTGGTCGAAATAACTGCAATTGTGGATGATACATCCGTTTTCCCTAGCAACATATGTAAGCCAATGTTAAAATGAAGAGATAATTTTGATTTTTTTTTTTTTAATTTTATGGACTCTTTTTCATTTTCTTTTTTAGTAAATAAAAGAATTTCCTGTCAATCAAAATATAAGGCTAATGATTGTAATTTGGAAGTAGGATCACCACAGAAAACACCTATATGTTAGTTGGGCTGAGTGTTATGAGGACTTGCATGATAGAACTGATGAACTTTTTGATGTGGCAGAATAACGACCATTCTGCGCACTCCCAACAAAGAACAATGACCATTCTGATTTGTGATAGATTCTAAGTTTTGACCAAAAAGAAAGATTCAAAGTGCTTGTTCATCTATATTTTGACGACTAAAATAGGCATACCTGTCCATAAGGAGTGGTAGAAAATGGAGAACTATGGTGCTTTCAACGTTGTAGTTCAACATAGTGGAGCCTGCACTTATGCTTGTGGTCAAAGTCAAACATCATTAATCGATATTTAAGCAACACCCTACCATGAATCAAACGATATTTTATATTTTAAAATTGGAAGTACGTGAGACGTCAAACACTGAAAGGCCCATTAGCTAGGACAGTTTAGTTTAAGTGACACCCATCACAGTAGGTACTCAAGAGACCAGCGAGGGCAAAGGCAGCCAGGCCTGGGCCAGGCCCGTCATCTTGCACAATGGACAAGTTATTGGGCTCACCTATTAACTCGCGGTTCTACTTAGCAGATGCACTCGTTGAATGCACTATGTCTTTTTAACATATTAAGTATGTTGACAAAAAATAAAGAATCTCATTAAAATATATGATATCACTTTCTTTATAGTTGGAGTCATATAAAATCTATTTAATAATGAGTTTTGGAAACCAACTATGCTATCTTGAAGTAAATTACACTCTCTTTTAGAGAAGTTTAAATTATGTTATTTTTATTTTAAAATTATGTCTTTTCTTCCTAAGTTAACATATGTTATGATTTATTTATTCATTTTAATTATACGAACCTTTTATGGTTAATTTTTTTTCCCCTTAGAATGGCATTCAACATTTTCAATAATCAGATTTAAAACTTCAGTATAAACTCCTGAGCTTTAGAAGACAAAATAAAGACTCTAAAAGAAGTTTTTAAAACCAATAGTATATATGAATATTTAGAATATCATTTTATCTACTAAAGCTTTAAAACTGAAAATATAATATATAAAAATTAGGTTCAAGTGACCTTAAAAATTAAGAGAAAATAAAAATGTCTTTTAAAAAATGATTCATAATTGCTCACTTCGGTTGATAGACTTTTTCACGTTGGAATAAATCAAAGTATAATAGATATTAATTTATTAGTAGATTTTAATGTAATTATAGAAAAAGAAAATAGAAAACTGTAATTTAAAAATTTAAAAGGGACATGTAATTTAGTGTTTGAAGTTTGATACTTATAAGTTATATATAAACCATGAACGAATTCTAGAATAATTTTTTTTTTGTGGTGGTGGTGGGGCCCGCCTGGGGGTTAGTATATATTTATATGTGCTACCAATTCTTCACCTACATGATTTTAGTGCCACCGGCCGGACACTTAAATCCTAATCTATCTTAGGGATTGGAGTACCCTTGTACCCCTATCATTTATTGGTTTATAAAGTAAACAAAACTTAAATCCTAATTTCAGTAACTATCCATATTCACATGCAATATTGTGCCTACCCAACAATCCAGCATTATGTCTGTACGCCAAGGATAGGTTTGAAATGTTTTGAACTGTGTGTGTATACCTTCTTTTTCTATATGCATTATTTGAAAAAGAAAATGTTACAAATAAATGAATATATAATGATAATCCAAAAAAAATTGTTATTATTGTTAAATTCAAGATAAATGACTAGTCATAATTAGTAGTAATTTGGTTTATAATATCAAGTATGGAATTGGAATATATGTAATTAATATTAATATTCCATTCCATGAATGGGAATGGCTTCCTTTCTAGTAACATGTAGTAATAAATAGAATAGAAATTGTGGTACGTATATTACAGCCTTACAGGTTGTAGCGTAACAGCAGACAAAATGAGACAGCATCAAACATGCAGGCTGAAACCAGCTGCCATGCATACCGACCGTCTTGCCAAATTAATTTTATTACCAACCCAAACGTACACTGACCCAACCACACTTGTTTTCTTTCTACTTCTATCTACTTCTAGATCGATCTCTCTTCTCTCTTCTTCACAAAACATATATATGACGTAACCTAGCTATGTAGTTGATGTTTGAACACTGCTATACCCATAAATATAATCATGATCATAATTATATATTATGCTCTCTAGATAGCTAGCTAGCTATGAAGTAATTATGTTAATTGCCATTTCCTTCATGCATGTGTGAGGAACCTTGGTAGGCCTATTTTGGAACCCAAGTTCTGAACATCATCCCGAACTTGTTGTCTATACTCCCGAAAGCTAAATTTCCTGTAAACAGAGGGTTCTCTGCAACTCTCTATCACGGTGTCATTTGAAGGGCAAAAGAAATACGCCATAGAGAACCTTTCTAGTTTCGGGTTGGTCATAACACGATGTTCAACACTCTTGTACACCCCGTTGCTCCATGCCTACATATGTATATATAGCAATGGCCTAATTAATGTTAATTATTAACCAGCTAACAAGCTACAAGACCAAATTAACAATTAATAATAATAATAATAATAATTAAGTTTAAGTACCTGGAATAAGTCACCAATGTTGATTATAAGAGCATCAGGGTTTGGTTTAACTGGGATCCATTTCCTGTCTTTGACCAATTGCAAACCTCCAACCTGATCTTGATGTAATATGGTGAGAAAGTCACTATCAGTATGTGGCATGAGACCGTGAATCCCAGAAGCAACAGGGCACGGAGGATATCGGTTCAATCGAAGATAGCATGTGTTAGGCAAACAGTTCTCCTTAAAGAAGGTTGACTTGTGACCCATTTTCTCGGCCAGGATGTCGGCTAATGTTTGTGCAAGGCTCGAAACTGTTGTAGCAAACTGTTCAATTGTCCAACTGCATGCAAACATATATGCATCCATAATCATATAATTACACTTGGCTAGCTACTATATGGTAATAATTAAAGGGGAAGGTTAAGGAATATTGTAATTAATTAATATGACCACAACAAAAAACAATATCTGTATAGTATTGTTTGAATTTTGAATTGTTATCAATCAATTAATGAAACGGTGTCGTACGTCAGTCTGCCATTCCATTCCTGTAGAATTTTCGGCTCCAGCAGATTTGCAACATTCACGTGAGAAACAACGGAATGTGTAGGTCAGGGGAACCATAAAGTTGGCAAGCCATGTGCTTATATACCAAAATTGTGTGAACAAGTTCGGGGCAAGGAAGAAAGCAATGTCTAGTTCATGTGACTTTAGATTGTAATTAATTAATAAAATGCATGAAACTAATTAATTATGTGTGTGTAAGAGTGAGTCAAAAGTCAACACATGACGGAGCTAAACATTTTAAGAGAGTCCAGTGATCGGACGTGTGGCGGTGGCAGAAGAAGTTGACAAAACATTAATTCGATCCGTGTAAAGTGTAGGCTTTCCTTTCTGTGTGCAGAAATCCGCTCTCTTTGGGTGTATTCGTTAGAAAAAGATATTAAAAAAATAGAGAAATAAACAGGAAAATAATGTGGTATTCATATTTTTTTTTTTATCTTATTTAATTTTCTTTCAATTTTTTTCACTTTACCAACAGACCCTTTGAGAATGACACTACTTGAGCTCATGTATGAACGGGGTCAAATGAAAATTTCGGGTTTGTTGATGAAAAATTTAAAAAGAGGACAGACAAGCTAGGTCGTAATGTGTCCATACTTCCCGGTTTAAGATGGATAAATCAAATAAAAGTTGCCCACACTGGAATTAAACATTACTATATATTACTCCTTTAATTCTTATTTAAATAAAATCTAAATTTAAAATGATGTTTTTTACTCAATTTTATAATATTTTTTATTAATTATTTTTAGACTAAAACTTGCTCTCCTTAAAAAAGAGAAAAAATATATTGACAAACAATTTGAAAAAAAAGAGTATTAATGATAATGATAGTTTTAAAAAAACTATAAATTTAAGATAAATTTATTTTCATTAATTAAATTAACTTTTTTTAATCTTAATGAATTAAATAATTGTGTTGAAAGAATTACATATAACTAAATATGATATTCAAGCCCTCAAAACTTCTTAAGAGAAACTATTATTATATGAATGAGATCAGCGTGTATTTATGATTTGA
>PYAF01000142.1:3848270-3861644 GCA_007407185.1 Glycine tomentella | reverse complement strand
TCTAATTTGAAATCATATAAAATCTTTTTTACTTGCAAATCATATAAAACAATTTATGAATAAAATAATTTTTCAATAATATTTATATTATGTAGTTAAAATTTCTATACGATAAATTAATTTAAATCTAATTAATTAATATATTTATTATAAAATACAATTTCTTTTTTATCCTTTTTTAATATTTATAAAATAAGGTTAAATATTATTATTGCATAATTATATAATAAATATTTTAATATTAAATTATTAAATGTATTTTTATTACAAAATATTACGTACTTAATAATATCATAAATTAAATTAATTATAATAAAATTGTTTTTTTTTACATAAATACATAACAAATATATTGAAATAAAATTTGTTAAGATGGAAACAAGTAAGAATAAGAATAATAGTTTCAATTTTCAAATAATAGTAGAAGATGATTTAAATAGCCTAAAAATTAGAATTTGGTTGAATTATTTTTTTCTCTATTACTCTAATTATTTTCATGTTTAGAGAATATAAATAGTAAATAATTAATTATGTTTATTTTAATATAAAATTTTAATTTTATAAGCAAATATGGTAAGTATCTCAAAATTGATTCATTGTATTTATAATATTTATCTTTCTATAAAAATACTAATTATATTCTTGATAATTATGGAGATTTGCACACTATAATAACAATTGAGTGCATTTTGAATTGACATTAAATATGTTCTCATAAGTGCTTTTAAAAAATGATGTTTTTAGATTCAGTGCTCTTACTTCCCATTCACAAATTCAATAATTATTAACTACACACTTTTTGATATAAAAATTTAAAGAAGAATAATACCAACTATTATACTATAAATTCTACTTATAAATATTTTTAGAGATATACATTTGTGTTGATACTAATAAGTCAATATTCAAATTTTTTATTACATAAAACACCAATTTGCTAATGTAATTTGTCACTAGGTATCACTTTACCATAGCATATTCAACCAAGACCGTACATGCAACAAATTATACATTGATCAACTTTTGTCAATTTGGATTATAAGTTTCTTTTGAAAAGGGTTTATAACAATTATATTAGGACATTCAAATACAATTATGTTGTTTTGCTAATTTATTGTAATAGGCATAGTTATATTTAAGATAGAAGATTTGATTAAACTTCTTTCTTAATATTGTAACTCTTTCTTTTTGGCTAAGTAGCTTATTGCCAATCTCAGCTGTGTTACATACATTCATTTAAAAAGATAATCACTAGCAATAGTTTGGTTTTTAAAAAGACAATCAATAGTATATCTTTCTCCTAAATATATAGTTTTAATTAATTGTTCATTTAACATATATATCATTCGTTAATTGATATAAAAACGCGTAGGCAGCGATAGCGATATTATTCTTGGGTACGCACGAATATCATACTAGTATAACTAAAAAAATGTTTTTCATTTTTTATTTATTGATGTTCAATGGTTTCAAAAGATGGTCAACAATCAAAACTTATAAAGCAAAAAAGGATTTGGGGTATAAAATGTTTATCCAATTTTTTCAGCTAGATTAAAAGTGTTTTCATACTCATTATTGTTATATTTTTTAAGAGAAAATTCAAAGCATTCGTCATTTAATTAACTATTGACATCTTTAAGGTAAAAGTTTTTTAGCACATGATAATAAAATGAGTATAAAGAATCCGTACAAACAAATTAATAAGATAAATGCCCGTAACACACTTATTTGAATATATTTTCTATTATTAACTTAAATATATTAGATTAGAAATCAACGGTTTATTGTGATTTTTACTTTTTATTTAAAGAATTTATCTTTTAATTTTGTAAATTTTAATAAATTTTAATTAAGACAATGGAGTGTGTATTACACTGGATGTTGTTAACAATCCTTGATTAGTTTGAATTAGAGCATGATCTTATGGGCTTTCATCTGTTGATGAATGAATGATGAAGAGGCAATTGTAGGTTCTGATTCCCAAGAAAGAAGACCCACGGCCAAAAGCAGTGTCAGTTGCATGAAAATAAAAGGCAATTGTAGGATTTATATTAGGTCTCGTTTGCCAGCAAATCTATTGATAAGAACAAAACCTTAAGTCGAGTGAAGGGATATAGAAGTTGTGATAGTTGTTGGAATAATCACAACGGTAGCCGTATTCGGTTTATTCTTGCTTGGTTGCAAGGGATCATTCTCATTGTCGAAGTTGAATCCATCTTTGGAATGCTTCATCTTGATCTAAATTGCATGCTCCAATCGTGATTCAACGAGGGTGAAGGAAACTTGGATTTCGAATGATTGAGTTTCCTTCGGGCATGACAAAATTGTGTTAGCTAGTACTGATAGTTCAACTGACCCACCATGGGAAACGACTAATCACCAATTATAGGTTTGTAATGAAGTTATTGATATGTGTGATTTTTTTTGTGCTATTACTTATTTTTGGTTTGATACATGCATCCTTTTTTAAAAGTAATCATGTTTGAGGTAATGTTTTAAAATTCGTATAGGTAATCAATTTAATTTAGTTGACATACTTTTTGTCGAAATAGTGAGTCACGAGTTAAATTACATGGAAAGATATAAATAATATAAAAATTAGAATATATATAATTTTTTGCATTCACTTATCCCTTAAGTGCAATAACTTGACTATTAACTAAATCACATGTTAATTTTATATTTAATTTGAATGAATTTTTTATATATAAAAAAAACTGAAACCAATTTGCATTGAGAACACTTATATTTACTAGTGTCCACTATGAGTGGGTTAGTGTTTTTTTAGGAAAAAAGTTGGATTTTGGGCTTTTAAGGGAACGCTTTGAGTTTGAGAGAAGGCCCAGTTGTAACGTGCGTTGGAGTTTGAGGGCTGTGAAAGATTCTGATTCTGAGTGTGTTGGGAGGCAGACAAATTATCTTCTCAGTTGGATTGGATACCTAGTTGGAGACATTGGTCAAAGTGCCACAAATAAAAAAAAAATTGTCAAAATATCACACTTTAGAAATAATTTGTCAAATTGTCACGCTACGTAATTCGCTGGCCACATTAGCGAATTACGTGGGCTGACGTGGCGTCGCGTGAGTGGAGGGCATAATTCGTTGGAAGGGGTGCCAAATTAGGTATGTCACGTGACAAATTTTTCGTAATTGCGTAGAAGCTTCGAAAGGTCATAACTTTTGATTGGGACGTCCGATTGACGCGAAATCGGTGGCCACGCACTTGAAATTGAGAGGAGAAGGCCTACACAAGTCCCTTTAGGGACTTGTCCAAAAATTTTTCCCAAAAGAGGCCTCTAAGTGTCTCAAAATTGCGATGTAGTATTTGGACACCCAAAAAATTCATTTTTGTCTGATTTTTTAATTATTTAATTATTTAATTATTTAATTTAATGTTATTTTTTATTTTTTTCAATTACTTCTCTGAATTTTGAGCTTTTTGACATATCATACGCTTCCATCGGACATTTTTATCAAAAAATATCAGTGTTCAAAGTTTATATGAAGTTTATATGCACTATCAATTAAACAGTGATATTTTTGGCTAGGAATGTCCGATGAAGGTGTATGATATGTCAAAAAGCTCGAAATTCAGAGAAGTAGTTGAAAAAATAAAAAATAACATTAAATTAAATAATTAAATAATTTAAAAAGCAGACAAAAATGAATTTTTTGGGTGTCCAAATACTAAATCGCAATTTTTTTCACTTAGAGGCCTTCTCCTCTCAATTTCGAGCGCGTGACCACCGATTTCGCGTCAATCGGACGTCCCAGTCAAAAGTTATGACCTTTCGAAGCTTCTACGCAATTACGAAAAATTTGTCACGTGGCATACCTAATTTGGCACCCCTTCCAGCGAATTATGTCCTCCACTCACGTGACGCCACGTCAGCCCACGTAATTCGCTGATGTGACCAGCGAATTACGTGACGTGACAGTTTGACAAATTGTTTCTAGAGTGTGACATTTTGACAATTTTTTTTTTGATTTGTGACACTTTGACCAATGTCTCTACCTAGTTGACTGTATCCGGTAAATCAAAATTTTGAGGAAGAAGGTTCAGTTCCCAAGCAAGCTGTGTCCGGAAAAGAGGCTTAGCGACAAGCACCTCACTTACCGCTTTGTTAATGTTAGGAGGGGACAAACCCAATCGTTCTTAATTCCGGAAGTAAGAGAAGGAAGCTGAATCAAAATCAATCCTAATGAACAACCTACCATTTCTGATGATGATATAATCGAGCTTGTTCCCAGTCACCATCTTTTTAAATATCAGGTTCTAGGTGCTGATGAAAGATCTTCAACTAATCACCATCTGTATTTGCGTCCATTAAGAGAATAGTGTGCAAGCCATTTTCAGTTTGCATGTTCCTAATGACCAAATACTTCCCACCTTTCGACTTTTGTGTATGCAAGGGTTACCTTACCACATTGGGCAATCACTTATTGTGTTATTCAGGTATCTAGGTAATACTGATTATATATATATATATATATATATATATATATATATATATTCTAGATTTTAACTTATTCAGTTCTTGTTGATTTTGAACTCTAAAGCAACTGTATGTACTTCATGGTAAATCTTGAATGAACGTTTCAGTTCTAGGTAATACTGATTATAGACTTCTTTGAAGTTCAAAATAAATCTGTACTTCTTCAATCATTGGATCAAGAATAACTTTGCACAGACCATAAGTTGACTTGTACAAGTATATTTAACTAGAAAAAACTGAAATTACTCATTGATTTTTTTAATGTTTATCATTGATCCATATGTTGAACAATCATTACAAAATCGTTGCAGTAGTGATAGATGACGAGGTTCCTCTGAACCCAAGCATAATTCGATTTTTGGTTGTGGTTGAGACACAGTGAGGATATGGGTCTTTCCATTGGCAATCATCCACACTCAAGCCCTTGTACGTTGACACAAACGGAGCCAGTTTCCAGTTCACCTCTCGTGTCCCAATCATCAGCATTCCAAATGCTCCAGAACAAGTACATGGGCTCTCATTCCGAAAGAAATTGTTTGCTTTCCCATTGTTTTTTAAAAAACCTGTTTGTTTGCATTTCACATAGTTCAGCTAAGTCAACAAATTTTGAATTAGTACTTCTCAGAAAGAAGTGGTCCACTAGGTAAATAAATATTTTGTTCATCCTCCTTCGAATCTTACACTATCTGGTGGTTGTTCCAGAGGATGGAATAGGTGTGCAAGTCCTCAGTCAGTGGGATCGAACCCCATAGCATGGGCCTCATCTCACGCCACCTGTCCCATTCTTGTACCCATTTGTCTGAATCAAGTAAGGCTCCCCTCTTCTGTTTCCCAAGAACTCAAAATCAAGTTCATATCTTTCTGGCCCTGCACAATTTTCTGTGTACATCTGCCACAGTCACGACAATACTATATAACTTAAGCATAAAAGAAAAATTGAAACCCTAAAAGACTACTTCGTAACAAATGTTAACAACTCAAGTAAGAATATGCAAATATAGAATACATAAATGACACATGATAAATATCCAACAAAATGGACCTAATAGAAATGACATTAATGATTGATTTGGCACCTGTGTCCTTGTCGAGGGAGAGATACCAGATCAGCCCATCTTTGGAGGTAGTAAAATGGTTCTTAGACCACATTATGCTGAAATTATCTTGAAAAGATCCCTTAGATATAGCAGCTAATTCATATGAATGAGAAGTTACATTATAATAAATATTTATAATAACAAAATTAGAAAGTTAAATTATATAATGTATCTTGTTATTAATATCAATTAATTAGATTTATATATTTTTTGAATATATTTGTCAATAAATTATATAATTGAAGAAAAAAATATCAATAAATTATTAAATTAGGAAGAGTGACTCAGTAGTAGGAAATTTCTTGTCGACCCATTAAAACCTATTAGGAAATCTTTTTAACAAGACCTTTTTTAGTTTTTAGACAAAAAATAAAATAAAAACCTTTACCAATTATATTAACAATAATATGAGGCCCATTTATCACTAACTAGAATTTAATAACTATATCTACGTGCAGAGGATATTATTATTTGAAAAAAAAAAGTGAAAAAATAAAAACTGAAACCTAGTAGTAATTTACAAAATAACACTCAACTACTCTTAAAAGAAATTTGGATGTTTGGTAAAGAATTATGGATAAGATCGAATTGACAGTACATCGTTTTATTGCTAGAATTGGAGCAATGCAATAAAAGTTATTGTTTTGCATTCTTGAAAATTCTTAATATTTTGCACTTGTTATTAAAATACTTATCTAACACATCTAAAGTAGCTATTAAATTGAGTAATAATTTTATTCATATTTTTGACAAGTAAAGCTTTCTTAATTAAAATACGAAAGTTGGAATAATAAAGCATACTCTATTAAAATTTAATTAAGACTAAAAATTTCTTGAACCACTCTCCTTGAAGTCATGAGTATCTAGTATATCACGAGACATAAGGACAGGAATGTTATACTTTACTGGGAGTGAGGCAATTGAGTGCAATAATAGAGATTTTAGTCGTAACCTCCGCCAAATCCATCGCACACTTAGAGGTTGAGGTTCCCGTGTGACTTATTCTCCACCCATTTTTCGATTTTCCATGCACCTCACCATAACTCTACTCCTACTGATACGATTCTATGACCTACACTTCCCAACCACACATACACCCTTGTTTCCTTTCTTCAAAGTTAATTTCTTTTGCTCTAACAATTTACTCCATCATATCCCAAGCCCAACCAACAATGAAGCTCAAGCTCAGCCTCTCTCTTTCATCATACTAATTAAGGCAATTGCAAACAAGAGGACATGACAAGTGCATTGCTATCATTATCATTATCATTAGTGGTGCTATTCTTGATTTCATGTGGAAATATTCATGAATGTGAAGGTCAAGAAACTGAGGCTTTGCCTCCAGCAGCAGAAACTTGTAACGGGGTTTTCATTTCCTATGACTTTCTCACTCGAAGGAAAGAATTCCCTCACGTGAAGAATGCCACGGCACAGTCTTGGGCCTTCAATTCCACCGCAACAGTTGTCAACACCGGCAAAGACGTGGTTAAGGCGTGGAGGCTGTTCATAGGTTTTCAACATGACGAGATTTTAATCTCTGCCAGTGGAGGTAATCTAATAGATGGAACTGACTTCCCTGCTTTGGTAGGAAATGGCACTACCTTTGTTGGATCTTCTGTGCCAGATTTGGATAGCTCCATCAACACAGCTCAAGATTTAACCCAAATTTCAGCCATGATCCAGCTTATTGGCACCCAGTTTGGAGTAAAACCTCCTACTATTCCTATGCCCAAAACCATCAAGTTGGTAAATGATGGTTACAAGTGCCCCCTACCAACTACCCGTAGTGAGTAGTCTTCCTCTTTTTATCTTAATTTTTCTCTTTTATCTATTGCTTGCACGACTTTTAAAAACATATTCTTTAACACCACAAATTATTACATGATTCAAGATTGATTGAGGTCATGCATGCAGTTCAAAATCATGTAATAATGTCTTCTTTTAATTTACATTTGCTAATATACTCTTAATTATTAGTTATAATTTATTGAAAACTATGAAATCATTAGTTAAGATCATGAAGAATGAGACTTACATAATTTATGTGATTTATAATAAATTCCAAATAATAATAAAATAGTGTGTTTTTGAAAATGTGTCTAAGAATATATTATTAACACATGTATCTGTGTGTTATTGATATTACTTGTATTTTTCTTTGGGTTCTAATCTAACTAGTAGAATCATGGTCCACATGCAGAGGGTTCCATGTATGCTTGTTGTAAAAGAGACCCTAAATTCAAGGCTGTACTACGGAAGACAAAATTCTTGCCACGGCAACAAGGGGATCTTACCATATCCTATGACGTGAATCAAGTGTATGAGAATAATTATATGGTAGAGGTGACCATGGAGAACAATCACCTTTTGGGACGGCTGGATCATTGGAACTTGACTTGGGAGTGGACAAGAGGGGAATTTATATACAGTATGAAAGGTGCTTTCACACGTGTGATGGAATATTCAGGTTGCATCTATGGAGCTGCAGGACAGTATTACAAGGACATGGATTTCTCTAAAGTCGTTAACTGTCAAAAGAATCCAATAATCAGTGACTTGCCTCCAGAGAAGGCTAATGACACTGAAATTGGAAAGATACCTCACTGTTGCAAAAACGGAACTCTTTTACCTATCCTTATGGATCCAAGCAAATCCAAGTCTGTTTTCCAAATGCAAGTGTTCAAAGTTCCACCTGATCTAAACAAAACAGCAATTTTCCCTCCAGAGAAATGGAAAATAACGGGCATTCTAAACCCGGAATACAGATGTGGAGCACCTATTAGAGTGGATCCTGCACAATCTCAAGACCCTAGGGGACTTGAAGCAACGGTTATTGCCATTTCAAGTTGGCAAATAGTCTGCAATATCACTAAGCCAACCAAGAGGAGCACTCGCTGCTGTGTTTCTTTCTCTGCTTATTACAATGAATCCATAGTACCTTGCAACACATGTGCCTGTGGTTGTGATGAAAATAACAGAAGATGTAATCCGAATTCACCAGCAATGCTTCTCCCTCCAGAAGCTCTTCTTGTACCCTTTGAGAATAGGACAAAAAAAACAGTTGCTTGGGCCAAACTAAAGCATTTTAAAGTCCCAACAAAATTACCATGTGCTGATAACTGTGGAGTTAGCATAAACTGGCATGTAGTTTCGGACTTCAAAGGTGGGTGGAGTGCCAGAATCACTATGTTCAATTGGCAGCATACGAATTTTGAGAATTGGTTCACTGCACTGCAATTCAAGAAGAAGGCTGCTCTTGGTTACGAAAAAGTATATTCTTTTAATGGAACATTCCTTCCAAAGCTCAATCATACTATTTTCTTTCAAGGAACACAAGGATCAAACTTTTTGATAGCTTTAGACAATGGAACAAACCCAAAGTTGCCCGGAAAAGCACAATCTGTTGTTTCCTTTACTAAGAAGTTTACACCAGGCATGAAAATTGCAAAAGGAGATGGGTTCCCATCAAGGGTCTTTTTTAATGGTGAAGAGTGTTCTATTCCTACCCGTTTCCCTGTGGGAAATGGAAACCAACATAATGTAGATTCAGTAAACCTACACCTACTATTAGCTTTAATCTTAGCTTTTACAATGAGTCTAATATTGTATTAAGATGATAAAGTTATGAACTGTTCCATTCGACAGGTTTATGAATCTAGCTTTGTTTTTAATCTCTCTCTCTGTCGTGTTAGGTTGCATCTCCCTCCTATAGAAAAAAAAAAAAAGAAGAGAGTAGAAAATGGAAAACTTGCAACAGCTAAAACAAAAAATTGGACGACCAGAGCCAAAAGCTAAAGTTGGACTTTTTCGTCTCTAAAACTGAATTTAATGTTAAAACCAATTTAATAATTTCTAATCAAAACAACTAATCATAAATATTCATTCACTATTATTCACACGCGTAAGTAAATTGCTCCTATATTATACCTATTAGATAGTTTTGTAAATTCTACGTCACCTCCTGAAGGTAAGGTGTCTAGAGGAATGAAAATCTACTGCGGTGTCAGTGTCACTACCACCATTCTACTAATTTTATTCTTACCTACAGTCAGTTAAGCTTGAAGGGATGGATCATGCTCATCCCATCATTTATAAAACTAAATGTATCATTTGGCATAGTGATCATGGTTGAAATCTTATGGTTGAAGCTTGAATACAGGGGACAATTAATATTCCAGCTTGCGAACTGCAAAACATGCACGTTTTTTATTTAAGTATTTCTACAGATAACTAGACGAATTGCAAGGTGTTAGAAATTTTACTTCAACAACCACCTTAAAAGGGAAATTTTGGACAGTGAACCTCTGCATGATGAACGCCACTAGTTAGACCATCTGTAATCTCTCTGCATTCTTACATGATAAGAGCATTAAGAATGCTTCTAACATAAAAATTATCTTAATTACGACATTCTATTACTAATTTGCAAGTATTTTATCTAAATATTTATCTACCTAGCTTGGATTCTGCATATGAATTTGTGGCATATCATTTTATAATTTTATTAATGTTATTTAAACCAGTGAATATATTGAAGCTGCTTCTATGACTTTTACTTTTTATCCTAACATCAAATTAATGGCAAAGAAAAGGTTCAAAAATTATTTGGAAGCACTTACTCGACCAGAAAATGGTTCAATGAAATATAAATGCATAGGTAAACTAGTGAACTAAGATATATAATCTGTATATATCCTTATATATTCTTTCATTGTTATTCATCTTAAAAGTATATCCAATTGATGTTAGGAAATTAAATTTACTAATGTTATTATTATTATTATTATTATGTGTTATGTATTCTATTAATAATTGTATTATAATATTTAATATATATTGGATAAATTAAAGTGATTAATTAAATATGTTTAAATATATTTTTAAGTAAATATGGAATAAATGGATAGATACTAATATTGAGCAAATTAGGTATAATGAGAATTTATTAATCCAACAATAAAGAAGAATACTGTATATAAGTATATGTAAGGTTATGGTCCGCAATGTATCAAATCAAGTTTTAATTTTCTTTTCATCTAAAAAGAATATCCTTATAAAAGTGATTTGACTGATTAAGACTAAAACTCATAAGGAAAAGTTAAAGACTAGAAGAATAAAGATAAATCACTTCCTACAATAAAAATATATATACTTTATTTATTTAAGATTTATTGATGGTCTAATATGATACTTTTGAAATTTTATTAGATAATTTTTTTCATA
This sequence comes from Glycine tomentella, assembly GCA_007407185.1. Taxonomy (NCBI): domain Eukaryota; kingdom Viridiplantae; phylum Streptophyta; class Magnoliopsida; order Fabales; family Fabaceae; genus Glycine; species Glycine tomentella. Next base: position 3,850,828 of record PYAF01000142.1, on the reverse strand, counting down.
AAAATTTAAGAATTAATTTTTCTTCAATTAATTGAAGCCTTCGTTGTTAAGAATAAAGCTTCCATATATAGAGAAGCATTTTTTATTGAGAATATCAGCGTTTCTTTATGTGCATTGACTTGCATTACGTTCGATTATTAACAAAATCATTTAAAATTTTGTTTAGTTAGAGTGTATGTATTTTAATTTTAACATATTATATATTATTATAGTAGTTAAAAAAAAGTGTGAGCTTTTTCTTTAAGATTTAAAATGCATTTAATATTATAAGAAAAATCAATTACGTGTTCACTTAATTGGTTTTTTATAACAATTAATAAACATGTTTATGAAAATATTTATTAATTGCGGAAGAAATTTTTTCAGAAGTAATAATTATAAAAAATGACTTATTATTTTGAATAATTAATATTCTTTAAGGCCTTTTTTATCAGAATCAAATTGGAAGTTTTGCATGATTCTTTTTAGGATTAATTGTAGTTTTAGTCACTTAATTTTTCAAATTTATGATTTTGATTTTCTTGATTTTTAATTGTAATATTTGGTCTCCTAGTTTTATAAATTGGTAATTTTAGTCTCCCTACTATATTATTAATTAACAGTTGTGATTATCAGATATATTAATTTATTATAAATTAAATAAAATTTATTAATTATTAAAAATTTTCATAAAAGACTATTAATTGTAGTATTATTGTCACGTGCCACAATAGATATAGAAGATGTGTTTGTGGAGAAGAGAAAGAACACAATATTGTGGAAAATTAAGATTAATAATTTTTTATTCAAATTTTTAATAATTAATGACAAAAATCATGGATTTAAAAAATTAGAAGGACTAAAATTATAATTTAAGCTTATTTTTATAAGAAGAAATTTAAAAAGTCTCATGCATTAAATAATTTTTTGAAATTATTAATTATGAACCATTTTTCTGACTTCAATAAGTAATAGGTAGAATATTAATATTTTTTCCTTTTCATATGTAGAGCATTTAGAGAAATCTTATTGTGTACTATCTTTAAATGTATAATCAATAAAAAGGTAGAGCAATAAACATATTTTCAGATTAATTAACTGACTTAAAGACAATAAATATATTAAACAAAAAGAATAAGGGCATGTTTCATTACTATTATAGGTAATTTTGAAAATAATATACAAATTTAGAATAAATATATAATTATTAATTTAATTCATTATTTTTTAATCTTTATGAATAAGTTGATTGAATTTTATAAAAAGGTCAAAAGGGAGCGGGTAATTTGTAGATGACTTGTTATTCATGAGAAACTAAAGAAAAATAAAAATTATTGATATAAATATAAAATGGTTTTAGAGAGAAAGTAAGAAATTAATATTTTTTTTTTTCGACATACCACAGGATTTATAATGAAAACATGATTTGATGATTGTCGGCATTATATTTCATTATTTCATATTTCAAGATTTATATGTTATAAATAAATACATAAAATGAGCAATTAAATCTAAATTCTTAGCCGGAATTGTAGAAAGAAAATTAAAATATCGTTTTTGGGCTTATTTATTTCAGCAAATGTCGTTCCAAAAACCGACCACCACCAAGAAACACCTCAAACTTCCACCAAATCACCATATCCACCGACAGCCAAATCAAGTCATAAACTGTCGATGAATGAACCTCACCATCTAGCTTGATCATGATCATGAGTATGGGCCGGATTTTAAGTAACTGGAGCAAGTACGTGCATGGTATAAGTTGCAACTATGGATTCAATTGTAGTAGCGCATTCACACCTCACTTTCAAAGCACCCTCTCAGGCTAATTTGTACAGCAAGCCAAACTTGATGATCTACTTTTACCTTTATTTAAATAATCATGCTTAATAATGCAAGTTTATAGTATGCCCATTCCCTTTCTTCACAAAAATAAATGAAGAACTAGGAATTAATAGACCGAGAAGCCAACGTTCTCGTTCTTTAATTAGATTCAGAGTCTTTCTTATGAACTTGGACTGGGATCTGGTGGGGCGGTATTGTAGCTTAAATCTGACTGGGGGTGTTAGATTTTGAGTGTTTTTTTTTTTTCCTGCATTAGAGACTATTAATACTCCACTTGTCTACGTAAAAAATAATAATAATACTCCACCCGTTTCTTAATTTGAATATTTCTACTAATTCTATTATTAAATTTTAAGTATTTTTTTTTGTGTGTTGCGTTAATAAAAAAAATGTGAATCAATCAACAATTTTTTTATTGTCAATTATTAATTTGTTAACATAAAAAATTAAATTTTCGATCTTAATCATTCAATTAATCTTATATTTACAAAATCAATCAACAAATTAATTCAAATCAGAATTATGATGTTAATTAAAATTGTTAAATCCTTTTAAGATTAATAAATTATATAATAATCAAGTTTAAATAAATATAATTATTATTTAATGACTAATTTTTTCTTATAAACTGAGTTTAATATTTATACACCTAAGAACAATTTCACATTATCATTCAATCATAAATTTCATTTGAATTATTTTAAGATAATTATTTGAAAACTCAATAAATTTAT
>PYAF01000142.1:3801377-3848170 GCA_007407185.1 Glycine tomentella | reverse complement strand
ATAATTATTTGAAAACTCAATAAATTTATTGAATTATAATTGAATATAATAATTTTTCTCATAAAATTAATATATAAGAAAATTTCTTATTTAACACCTCCAATGAACCTCATGATGATTATATATACTAATAAATTTGTCAAAAAAAATTATAATAACGATATACTTATCAAAATTAAACTCTTATGTTAAATGTTAAAATAGAGTCTTTATATTATAAATATGTTTAAATCAACATTTAACACTAATAAATAATAAAACATTTGTTTATAAATACTTTAATTATGCCTAATGTTAACCCTTTTTATTGAGATACACAAAATTATACTATCATGCTTTTTTATGTTGTTTTATGATCTCCACAATAAATATATTATCTTTTTTGATTTTTGACTTAATTATTGTTTTAGTGCTTGAATTTAAGTTATGTATTTTTTTAGTCCTTGAATTTTGGCAAAATATTTTTTTTAAGTCTCTAACATAATAAATTGATATTTTATGTCGATTTTTACTAATTTATGATAGTTTTAAAATACAAATTCAAAATGAACCAGTATTATAATTTAATTTACATAATCAATTCATTTTCTTGTCAAACTCGTTTCAACATGTTTTAAAATAAATATAAAAATTAATCTTTATTATAAGCAATGCTTAACTATTATTTTAGTTTCTGAATTTTGGGTGTGTGATTTTTTTATTCCCTAAAATTTAAATATTGTTTTTGTTTCTGAATTTTGATAAATTATTATTTTTAGTCTCTAACATAATAAATTAATACTTTGTGGTGATTTCTGGTTACTTTAATTTGTATTTAAAAATTGTCATAAAGTGTTAAAAATAGAAATTTATCAAAATTCAAAGAAAAAATGTTTTTAAATTTTAGAGACTAAAAAAACATATTCCAAATTCAGAAACTAAAATAATAATTAAGTCTTAATTTTTTAAGCAATAACCTAATAATACTAACTTATTAGCAAGACCGGCCGTGAATACTTCTTAACGTTATAATTTGAAAGGCAATAGGGTTGAGAAATATAAAAGTTAAAGCATGGAACGATGTCGCGCTCTAACTCTTCTGTTCATGTATAAGTATAACCATTTAATTAAATTTACAGCAGTCAATCCCTCCATAAATGCTTCTACACCCTCTGCAATAACTTCATGCTGCCAAACCCTCTCCCACTTGTTCTATTTATTCATTTTATCTCTTCCTGCGTCGTTTCGTTCTATCTCGATCTATTTCGCTTTTTGGCCCACACTAAACCCACAACTTTCCATCAACAACTCCTTCACTTCCCTAATTCCCCACAACTCATCCGTTTCAGTCATCAACATAACTAATTAAGGTTGATTCCACTATCAAACGCTTAAGGTCCCCTCTTGCATCTACGCATTCTTACTTTTAGCTTTGACTTGCTTTGCTTAGCTTAGTTCATTTCCGAGTGAGAGAAAGGGGTAACGGCTACGCTCCCCCGCATTGAAATTGGTTACTTGACAAGCGTTATAGTAATCATCTGTTTTGTCAAACCTTTCACACTGACTCAACTCTCTACCCTTATTTTGTCTTTTATGATTTCCCTAGCGTTTGTTTTTTGGGGTGGTAACTTTTGCGTGTAAGATAAGAGTTGTACGTAGTAAGGCCAAGGCCAGGGAAAGTCAGCAGTGCCCTCTTGCAACCTTAACATAAGAATGAATCTCCAGACAAACACTTGAAAGCGCTCGAAATCGATCGATCAGAGACAAAGCAGCGACACGAGGGGCCGACCGGGATCCTTTTGTTATCAATTTCAGCTTTGCGTGGCGGTTCCATAAATCCCAATTGCAAGTGCCATCAAACTTTAGAGAGGGAAAGCGGTTCATTCATTATATTGCAATCATCTTCGTGGTTAATCTATCAGGTGATCACTTCCTTAAACAGAGTTAGAACATATTTTCTTTTTTGAGTAAAACAGCAATTTGACTAAATGGAATAACTTTAACATCTTATTTATTCTCGATGGGAGAAAAGTTATTCTGCCTTAGAATTTTTTTACATATACAGAACTCCGATTATTAGTCGTTGCTATTGTTATCAAATACGTTCATCTTAATGTTTTATTGCTAACAAAAGTTTGGTTTTTTAGCAGTCTATAAGTATTTTTTGAAAATATTTTTTTAGGTGTGTCCGACTCTAGTTGAAACTCACCTTATCTAAACTTTCCAACATCAAACTTAATGAGCTTTATTATCTTTTGTTCAATAGGATCATTTGAATTACTTTATAGTAAGAATTACAAATTAAAATTTAGTCATTGATGTTAAATTTGTGAAACTTTTATATTATTATTTTTTAAATATCCTTTAAATTATTAGAACTCTATTATCTTATTCATTGTTTGTTTTTATGATAAGAAAGTATTAATTTTTAATGTTTATTTGAGAGAAGAAAAAAAAAGTTTCTATTGTGAGGCCCACGAGAAAAATAAATTCCTTCCGTCCCAAAATTGGCATGAAATGGGTGAGGGGAAAAATGATCTCTTACTAATTTTTATTTTAGTTTTCTTAATATATATATATATATATATATATATATCTTTAAAAAAATAGTTAAATATAAAAAAAAATTGATTTTCAAAGATAATTATATTTTTTAATTAGAATGAAAAATATAACTTTTTTCAAGGTGTTTGGCTATTTAGTGTTTCCATAAGCATCGAGACTAACTTAAACTCTTCATCCTTTTTCCAAATATGCAAATTAAATAGAACCTAAGTGCTCTCTTATACCTTTTTTTTAGTTAGCATGTTATTAGTATGCAATATCCACTTGTCTTACCAATGATTAATCTTCAATGAAGAATTTGATTGATCATTTTTTGTGGAATTATTTTCTTTCAATTATTTTTTTTCACCCACAAGACTCAAACCTAAGATTTTACTTAAGAAAATTGAGTCAAATATTAATTCAACTAAGTAATTACAGAAAAAATTCTCTACTTTTTTGTTATTTTCATTTATCAAAATAACACATCTTTTCTATTCTATTAATTTATTTTTCTCTTTTTATCTTTCTTATTTCTTTTTCTCTATTTTATTTCTAAATCAAATAGAACATTAATATGTTTCTATCTAATCTTTTGTTACCCATAATAATCATATAAGACTAAAAAAAAATTGTCTGTGTAGACTCTGCTTGTAGGTTTAAAACAAAAAAAAATTCTTCTACATGCTCAATTAATAAATAATTTTAAATTATACAATATCATGGGAGTGTTTATATTTCAACATCTTTAAATATCAAACATCCCATTAACACTCTTAGTTTCTCTCTATCTTTCACTTCCTATCATATCTCATCATCTATCATATCAATATTTCTCTCTTTTCTATTCCTAACTTTTTCATGGTTTCAATTGATTTAGGGTGTTTAAAGACTTTTTGCAATATTAATTTTTCTACTTTCTTTTATATTTTCTTATCCATGAAAAATAAAAGACAATATCAAAAAAATTAGAATAACTCATACACCCTGGTCAACCAATTGACATAAATTCACTTGACTACTTTCTTTTTATATGGTGAGTATTAAATGAATTTTATATTTTAACAACATTAAATATTTTATATTTATTTTTCATTTAATACTTTTTCCGTATGCTAATACTTTTTTTCAATTTTAATCAATATGCCTTCATTTAAAAATATTAAAAAAACAATTAATGTAATAAACAAATTTAGGAAAAGATGTAAGTTAAAAAAATATGCGATGCTTTTAATCAATACTGATTATATTTTGTCTTTATACTAATTAATCAATACTGATTATATTTTCTCTCTAAATCTTTGACTATAAATTGAATTTGAGTAATGTTTTATGAGAAATGCAAATAATACATTTTTTTAATGATTTTCTTCAAAAAAGTATATTTTTTATGATTGATTAAAATTTATTAAAAATCATAATTTTTTGGAATGCTAAGGACGTTCTCTTTAGCACTCTTCCTCAAAGACTCTTTCTATGGTTGGTTAAAGTATTTTGAACAATTTTAATAGGTTTTGTTTCTCATTCATGAGAGAAAATCATTAAACGAGAAACAAAATCTAACAAAAATGATGATTTTCAATAAATTCTAAAAAAGATTTTTAAAAAGTGTTAAAATACTGTTAACATTTATATATCGTATTCAGCACCAAGCACATTAATTAGTAATTTTTTTAATTTCAGTTGTGATATATAATTGTGTTAAATAGTTGCATAAATAATTGTCTTATTCTTGTAAAAAAAATCTCCAATAAAAAATATTTGTATTTTTTTATAAGATTCAATTTATAATGTTTTTATTTTAAATATTTTTAAATTAAATTGCCTCTAAATAATTTATTATATTGGTAAAAATAATTGAGATGAGAGAATTTATTATATGTCAGAAATACAAATGTATTTAATATTTACTTTACAAAAAATAATTTAAATACTTAATTGAATATGTTTTTTAGGTACATCCTTAATTGAATATGTTTAAAAATTCTTGAGAAATGTGAGGGTAATAGTTAACAAGATGCATAATTTTCTTTTTATCAATACTGATAGTTATTAAATAAAAAATATCTATATTTTTCATATTTTTAGATGCTAAATGTATTGGATCTTTAATATTTATTATTTTAATACAATTTACGAAATGTATAGAAAGTTAATATTAGAAAAATATAATTAATTTAAAATTAAGAATAGCATTGCTCATTTACTATTTTACTAAAAATATAAAATATTACCTGTCAAAAAAATATTAAATATTAAGTATTTACCTTATGTAGTTATGAACATTTAATGTATTAAACTTCTACCGTATATTATATTGATTATTGAACTTGTTTAAAAAATATTCTTAAGGGCACTCGCTATAGGGCTACACAAACTACCCTACTTCTTACTTTCTTACTTTCCCACATTTTTGCTTCCGTCGCGCGTGTTAAATGTTTTTGAATTCCTGGTTTGGCAGAGACTAGCTAGAGAAGAAAATTGCGGCTTCTGAATTTAAGGAATGTTTCACACAAACATGTTTGATTCTCACCCTCATTTGCTTGATATGTCAACCCACAAGACTACTACTTGCTCTGAGAGTGATTTGGGAAAGGCCTGCAGAGATGATGAGTACGAGACCAAATCTATCACTGACGCCATGGACGCTCCTTCTGGCGACGACCAAGATCCCAACCCGCGACCCAAAAAGAAGGGTTACCGTCGCCACACACAGCGCCAAATAGAAGAAATGGAAGCGTACGTAATATTATGAAACCTTAATTTGTTCCAACACATGACTCTATATATATCAAATCAGATGATAATAGCATAGATGTTTGCTTACTCGGTATTATATCTTTTTCTACTTTACTTTCATCAGCTTCTTCAAGCAGTGTCCTCACCCGGATGACAAGCAAAGAAAAGAGCTGAGCCGTGAGCTGGGGTTAGAGCCTTTGCAAGTCAAGTTTTGGTTCCAAAACAAGCGCACCCAGATGAAGGTAAGTCAGAGAGAGAGAGAGAGAGAGAGAGAGAGGAAAGTTATATTAGATTGAACTTTGAAGTATGGTTGCCTTGTTTGAATTTCAAGTCGCAACACTAACATATAGTTTTTGTTAATTTATGCTGGTCATGTAGACTCAACATGAACGAAATGAGAATGCTATTTTGAAGGCAGAGAATGAAAAGCTTCGCGCTGAGAACAACAGGTACAAGGAGGCCCTAACCAATGCTACATGCCCCAACTGCGGAGGCCCAGCTGCTCTGGGCGAAATGTCCTTCGACGAGCAACACTTGAGAATTGAGAATGCTCGGTTAAGAGAAGAGGTAACACAAAAGAAACTCGTTAGTTCATACGCGTCCTTGTTCCTTTTTTCTTAATCAAATAACCAAGTTAGTTTCTTTTACTTCAGATTGATAGGATTTCAGGACTTGCGGCCAAGTACGTTGGAAAGCCAGTGACTTCTTCGTACTCCAACCTTTCATCTCTGAATAACAACCACGTGCCTGTTGGTAAGTACGGATCACAGTCAGGCACGGTAGGAGAAATGTATGGAGGCAGTGACCTTTTTAGGTCACTCCCAACTCCTGCTGATGCTGACAAACCCATGATTGTGGAGCTTGCTGTTGCAGCTATGGAGGAACTCACAAGACTAGCTCAGGCTGGAGACCCTTTGTGGGTCCCCAGCAACCACCATTCTGAGATTCTAAATGAAGAGGAATACTTGAGGACTTTCCCTAATAGAGGCTTAGGTCCCAAACCCTTGGGTTTGAGATCTGAAGCTTCAAGAGAATCAGTGGTGGTCATCATGAATCACATTAACCTTATTGATATCCTTATGGACGTGGTGAGTGTTAATTAAATAATGTTCCTGGCTTACGATTTCTTAATCAGTGAGACAGTTGAGTTGACAATGACATTGATGGGTACTTACTGGCTTTCAGAACCAATGGTCAACTGTGTTTTGCGGTATTGTCTCGAGAGCGTTGACCCTTGAAGTCCTTTCAACTGGAGTAGCAGGAAACTACAACGGAGCCTTGCAAGTGGTAAGAATTTTTCTCCCCTTTTATATATTTTCTTCTACGCCATGACCGGGTGTTGTTGACAGATAACTTTACCCTCGGCCAGGACAAAAAATATATCCTTGTGACTTTGTTAGCACCTCTTAATTAACAAAGTGTTTTTTGTTTTTTTGTGTTTAGATGTCATCTGAGTTCCAAGTCCCTTCACCACTTGTTCCTACTCGTGAGAACTATTTCGTAAGGTACTGTAAGCAGCAACCAGATGGGATATGGGCAGTGGTAGATGTTTCCTTGGATAATCTGCGACCCAGTACAATCTCAAGAAGCCGAAGAAGGCCTTCTGGTTGTTTAATTCAAGAATTGCCAAATGGTTACTCCAAGGTCACAATCCATTATTACATTTTCTTTGATGAATTGTAAGTTAATGAGTTTCTGTCTTGTTTTATTAATTATTATATATTATTCCTCCTGGATCGATCAGGTTACATGGATCGAACATGTAGAAGTGGATGATAGAGCGGTGCATAGCATATATAGACCTCTGGTTAATTCGGGCCTGGCCTTTGGAGCTAAACGCTGGGTAGCTACATTAGACAGACAATGCGAACGTCTTGCCAGTTCAATGGCCAACAACATTCCTGCAGGGGACCTCTGTGGTATGTGATCGGCTGGAGTGTGATTTTGTCTTTTTGTTAATTTCCAATGAATCTAAAATATATATATATATATATATATATATATATATATATATATATGCATGCAGTGATAACGAGTGCTGAGGGAAGGAAAAGTATGATGAAGCTGGCGGAGAGAATGGTAATGAGCTATTGCACTGGTGTTGGTGCTTCTACTGCACATGCTTGGACAACGCTGTCCGCAACCGGATGTGATGACGTAAGGGTCATGACAAGAAAGAGCACCGACGAACCTGGCAGGCCCCCCGGTATAGTGCTCAGTGCTGCCACTTCTTTCTGGCTTCCGGTTCCTCCAAAGATGGTTTTTGATTTCCTACGTGATGAAAACTCAAGAAATGAGGTACTATCTCTATCTATGATTAATAACTGCTTTCTATATTCATCCATGAAGCTGATACAATAATATTCAATTGAATTATCAGTGGGACATTCTATCCAACGGCGGTCTAGTTCAAGAATTAGCACATATAGCAAATGGTCGTGATCCCGGCAACTGTGTCTCTTTACTTCGAGTCAATGTAAGTTCCTGCTATATATATGTATGTACTTAATTGTTGGCATGCATATATCTCATGACGGACACATATTTGGTAAAAACCATGTGTAGAGTGCAAATTCAAGCCAAAGCAATATGCTGATACTTCAAGAGAGTTGCACAGATTCTACTGGCTCATATGTAGTTTATGCTCCTGTGGATATTGTTGCTATGAATGTTGTCTTGAGTGGAGGAGATCCAGATTATGTTGCCCTGCTCCCCTCAGGCTTTGCTATTCTTCCTGATGGGCCTCATGCATTAAATGGTGGGCCCATTCATGAAGTTGGATCAGGAGGTTCTCTACTCACAGTTGCATTCCAGATCTTAGTTGATTCGGCTCCAACAGCAAAGCTATCTCTGGGTTCAGTGGCCACTGTTAACAGTTTAATTAAGTGCACAGTTGAAAGGATCAAAGTTGCAGTCATACGTGACAACAACAACACCTGATTTCAATTAAGAACTTTCATATACATGGTAATCAAATTCATTTACAGTGGCAGTTTTAGGAGCGAAAGTTCATTTCATTAGAACAAGTCACTGAAAGGTACCGTTTCCTTTTTTGTAATCAGAACAACAAATTAAGGTAGAGAAAGTAACGATCGAGCTTGGAGTGGCTCCTATTTCGTTTCCAAAACAAGGGCAAGAAGTCAATGAACGCACCTCGGAGTATGACTTCAACGTTAGGAGTTTGAAGAATCTTAGGTTCGGGTATTGACTTTCACTTATGAATTGAAGACTAAAATGGTTCCATCCAGCTGTAGTATTTTTAACTTGGGAGAACTGCAAATTTCAGACTCACTATTTATTTTAGCGTAGAATTTTGGCGTAGTATTTGTAGGCTTGAGCAAACTTTCCTAAGTGTGGTTATGTTGACTTTTCCTATTATATTGTAAACTTCATCTCTTTTTTTAGTGTTTCTCTAGTGTTGTCACAGATGTTACCATCACAGTTTCACAAAGTCTTTTTTTTTTTATTATTATTATGAAAACACTTTTTTTTTTATTTTTACATTTTAGCTTTTTTATATTATCCTAACAACACTTTTCTTTTAATTGAAAAAACTAAAAAAGATGTTGATTCAACATTTTAGTAGTTTTTTTAGTTTTTGAGAGAAATTAATTTTAAGTGTCGTACTCGTATACGTTTTAATATAAAATTTATTATTAAAACTAATTTAAGTAAAAAAAAATACAGCAATTTAAGTAAACGTTTTAATTGTATTCAATGGTTAAAAATTAATTCTATAAAAATTAAAATAAACAAACATTTCGTACACGTACGGTTCAAATTTCCATCAAGAGGAGGTAGGATTTAGTACATCGTGTAAGATGTTATTTAAAACATTTTTCCTGATTGATAAATTCTTTTAAAAAAATGAAAATATTATTAATAATCTTAGTTTCAGGACAAGATATACTCAAACTAAGTAAAAAAAAGATCACATCTGCCCACAAAGATTACAAAAGGGGAAAATAACATCTAGCTATACTTTAGGAGAGTGGAATAAAATCAACAAATGATTAATATAAGTAATAAAACTTGTGTCCTTTAATCAAACAAATAGTTTAGGATTTAAATTTTGGCAGATTCTTAAGTATAAAATAAATTGTATTGAAAAAGAGTGTATACTTTGTGTGCTCAAGATCTCCATCGAAAATTTATCACTATTTTTTATTGAAATAATTTTGTACAAACATGGTTAAAAAAAGAGAGTGAAAACAAAAACAAAACATGCTAAACCGATGCACGATATCAGCGCCAGACCTCGATGGTTACACATTCTAAAAATCATGACATATGCTTCCCATAATAGAAAACTAAGTTGTCCTTCGTTCATGAATTGATAGATAAACTATCGATTAAATATATCTAACTAAATTTTAAAAAATCATTTTTTTATGTAGTATAATTAAAATTCACGTATTATTGACTTCGTTACTGTCAAAGAAGTGTCGTGCAAATGACTTCAAAATTTCCTTTAACGAAACCTACCTAAATTAAGGCAATAGCCTTTCCGCGGTTGAACTAATTAAATGCTCCCCGATTTGGGGTACCTTATATGAAGCAGTCTGAATTCTCTGGCAACTGCTCTGTACTAACCTTGCTCGTACATATTTAAGAGGCATGCCAGTTGGGGGAAGTGTGTTTTTTTTTATGAGTAAAATAGTAAGTATTTATAAATTATTTCCTTTCCAAACATTATAAGATTGATTGTGAATAAATTCAAATGAAATAAGGAATATCCTCCTTAAGAATAATTGGGGTGTTGAGGGTGATCTTTGTTTCGTTTATGCTAATGGTTACATATTATATTATATGGGCTTGTTATGTAGGTTATAACAATTATCTAATGGTGGACTTAGTATGTAGTTAAACTTAAGAATAAATATTTTTTTAAGCATGATGATTATTTTTTTCATTGAAAAATTTGATTAATCACCTTTAATAAAAATTTTCACTCTCCTTACATTTTTTTCATTTACAAAGTTTAATCTAAGACTTTACTTAATAAAATAGATCCAGTTCCCACATGTGTTACACACTCATAATTTGTTCCTATACGCATAGTAATTTCTTAATTTAGTCTTTATACATGTAGTATATTTTAATTAATTCGTGTTGTGCAAGGATCAAATTAAGAATGTGTTACATGTATATAGATTAAATTAAGAATGTGTAAATGCGGGTAAGGATCAAATGTATATAAAGTTTGAATGTAGAAAGATCAATTTAATAAATTTTTAAGTATAAGAACTAAATTAAAAATTTGTGACACGGAAGAATAAATTATGCATTTAACCTTGATTTTACTATATAATATAAGAGTCTGATTTTGGTTATACATTATGTTGGGATAGAATATTCTACTTCTTATCAATATTAGTTACATTTTTATGTGCCACCAAAAAAAATATTTACATTTTTTGGTAATAAAATCTTATTTACTGATTTTAATTTTTAAATGTGCTAAATTAAGACTTGATCAGGCTTGAAATGGATAAATTCTTGACTACTCATATGACAACAAGAATGGGCTCTACCTTTATTATTCGGGTTATTACCATTTCACATTAATTATAATTACATTTTTGATATTGTAACTAGGATAATAATCATTTTGAAATCATAAAAAAAATCTCAATTTAATTTTTTATAAGTAATGATTATTTAAGAACATTATTTTTTAACCCAAACATAAACAAGTTTGCATTAGTACGTGGTGAAAGGTTTGAATAGTTTGCATAAGGTACTAATTTCAAACTTCGTTTTTGTTATTATATGCAAAAAAGAAAAAATGGTTTGAATTAGTTCTATAAGTTTGGCTATTAAATATGAGAATCATAATCATGTTACAATCTAATACGAAACTGATGAGAGTAAGGTTTCATTTTCCTCACTCTTTTAGTTAGATACTTTCGTTATATATTGTTTTCTCATTTGAAGGTATTAGACATCACCCCCACAACTAAAAAAATCTCCCTCTCAATCATTTCAAATTATCATTTTTTTTATTAGTATCCGTATATTTGATTTTTATCCTCTTATGCCTTTCAATCTATATCATTTTTTTTATCTCTATCAATAAATAAATTTAAATAATTTTTAAGATAAACTATTAATAGTTAAAAATAATTTTATATCACAATTTAAATTATTATTTTAAATTAAAATATGTTTTATTTATTTAAATATATTTACTTATTATAAATTTTAATTAAAATATAGATTACATATTAAAAAATATTTATTACAAATTTTAATTATATAAAAAAAATTATCCTATTTAGTACTCGAGTTAAAGTACTTTATAAAAAAGCGAGAAGCTACTTTTTTATATTTTTGTAAAACAAAATTATTGTGCAAAATAAAGTTTAAAAATTGAAAGATATATTCATCAAAATTCAACTACAGTTGGTGAAACCATTCAATGTTATAAACAATAGGATTCAAAGGTTCCTTAATTGGGTGGGCTTTTTTTTTTAAGATGTGTGGGGTATGAAAAGGATTCGACGCCTAGAGTTATGGTGCGGGTTGATGTAAATTCTGTTACTTGTCCCAATGCCAGAAAATTTCTTTTGAGTATATTCGGTAAGATAGTCTGGATAACTTATACATTAGTTTGACAAATTTATAAGTTAGTTTGAGTTTAAAAATAAATTTTATTAAATCATTTTGTATGACTGATGAAAGTTATTACATCATAAAATTATTTATAAGTGGAACTTATTTATGTCCATTTTATCTTAGCAACATATTCTTTTAAGTACTTACTATTATTAGTTAAAACTTATAAAAAAATCATAGGTCTCATTTATTATTTTACGTACATATATCACTCACATGATTTTATAGGATTAATATGTTAGACAAAGAATATGTTAGTATTTTACTAACACACCTTCAACTAAAATAAATAACTTAGGATAGTGAATCTGTCACTTTTCGTATTCTCTCAATTACACATTTTTAATATTCTCTTTTGATATTTGGATATGCATTTCACAACAATTTTTTCTCAACCATATCAAAAAGATAAAGCTAGAAATTGAGATGTTATGCAGAAAATTTGATTTTGGCCCAATTAAAACCCCTAAATTATTATATGAAATTGGTATATGCATCATGTTTTGTAAGAGGTTTAGTTGAATTGATTAAACAATATGTAATTATTATAAATTATCTGAGTTCCTATTAGTAAAAAAAAAATGATATGCACCATGACCATATATACCTAATGAAAGATGGGACATTTTAAAATTAATATAAAATGAAGTCAGTAAAACTTAACAGCTGAAGCAAGTTTAATTCTTTCATATTAAATAACCTATTTATTTTATACCAAGAATATTCTCCAATATTATCTTAAAAAAATGAATATTCTCCATATCATGCATGCACGTGTTTTTAAATGTAAAATTAATTTAAATGCATACTAATCATGTTTAATAATTTAGATACATATTGACAGCGGGAAAACTGTAGCTGGGTATGTCAGAAAAAGAAGGGTAGACTGGACTGAAACAATTTTAGTGTTGCTGCCACTGCCATGTTTTACGGTCAGCCTTACCGGGTGTATCCTTCTTCCTTGTGCCTCCTTGCTTCTGTCTCTCTGACTTGGGTGGTGATATTTTGATAATCTTTTCAATATTTCTTTCTTTTATCTTTGTTTTTATGTTTTTATATTGATACATGTCAGTTGCCGGTGGTAAATTTTTTGTTAACAAGAAATTGAAATTATGACATTTTCTTTCTTTTTTAATCATTAAATCAGCTTTATAATTCCTTAAAATAAATTGTTTGTCTTTCTGTATTTTTCTCAAGTTGTCAATTATTGTTAACTTTTCCCCGCTCACTTTTCACAGTACAGTACAGTGCCCCGTTATTATATTATATATTGTCATAGCGAGGGTACACTTTTACTACGTACTCTATTACTACACAATTTAAAGTAATATATATGAGTGAAATACATACAGAGAGCCATCAATCGACCCAAGGAAAATGTGGTGACGATTTACCCTAGTAGTTATAGTTCAAATTTTAATGGTCTGCAGTAATAGTTAATTCATAGAAGAGTAAATTAGAAATGCAGGATCTGCAGATGGTACCTATATATCCAGTATTCAGCACATGCATGCACAGAAGGTATTATATATCAAGTATTAATAAGCATAAGGGAGACGATAAGCTAGCACTGAGAAAATCAGTTGGACATTTATATCGTTGCTGGCCGGAAATTAAGAATCAACAGCAGAAACGTCAATTCAAACTGGGTGCCAAATTATTATCGCAAGTTCTGCTCATTTTTGCTGAAGAAGACTGAGGCAGAGGCGTAGTTGATGCCATCAGAGGCCGCAGGGTTATTATTAAATTCATCAGACAGAGTAAGGACTCGAAATGTTCATTACTTGGTTAGGTTTGCAAGGCATTATGTGCTCGGTGCTTTTTTTCTCTCTCATTTTTTTTTTTTTTTCACTGGTCGTTCTGGCAGGCAAAGTTAATTTTTTAAATACTGGAAAAAGGTAAAAGAGAAGTGAAGGTAGGTATTGATGATTTTGCAGCAGGTCCTAAAATTTAGGTCTGGAATATGTACCTTCGAATATCTAGCTAGGTTTTGTTTATGCATGTCAATTCTAGAATTTTCATTAATGAAAACGGTACGTCTTTCCTAATTAATTTCTTTTGAAACCAAGAGGATTAGATAACATTGAAGTAGTGGGCTAGGACAACAGTGTAAAAGGACAAAGCCGGATTGGCTCAGCGTATATATATCGATCTTCACTGTTATCCATTTTAATTATGTTAATTTCTTATTTCATTTTGGCTTTAGTCCTTTTTCATTAGATTTTAGTTTCCTTAGCTTTATTAAAAAAGGTGAAGGAAAAGAAAGAGAAAGTAAACAAAAAGAATAGAAAGTGAGATTATTTTAAAAGTTGTTTGATAAGAAGAAGAAAATGAAAGTTTAATTTTTTTCTCTCTTACTTAATTTCATTAAAAGTGTAAAGGAAGTATATATATATATATATATATATATATATATATAATAACATAAATATTTCTAAGAAAGAAAAAATTAAAAAAGAATATTAGGAAAAGTGTATATATACAAGTTCGTGTGTGTTTTATTTATAAGATTCAATTATGTGTGAGTAAACTATGGCATCCAAATATAGTTATGAAGTAGTTGTAACAAAGTGAGGGTCCTCTTAACCATTAGTGTAATATTAACTATTTTCTTAAAATATTTTGAACATGTGTTGGAGATATATCCAATAGATAGAAAAATGTTATTGATACATACTAAAGATATGATTTAACTTTTGTACAATTGATTAGCAGAACAGAAGAACATGGGCTGAGTTTTACTCTGCACCGCTGAATTAATGAGTTAATTCCTTCCCAAAATGACAACTGGGTAGCTCAATAGACAGATAATATTGATGGATGTCTCTCACTTTTAATTAAAAAGACAGAAAAAGTTTTTGAAATAATAAGAATAAAAATGTGTTGTCTCACAATTTAAGTAAGAAGCATAAATTGATCTTTCATCCCTAGCCTTGTTTTTTAAATATCGTTTTAAATCGTCCAAGAATCTAAATAAACAAGTTAACCATTAATTAATTAACATAATGCCAACAAAAGAAAAAAACTATGATAGTTATATGACCCTATCGTAAATTAAAGAATAACATATATTAATTCAAGAGGGAAGAAAATGTAATTTAATCATATCAATATATAAAATATAAGATGTTGAAAATGATATTATATTAATGTAGAAATACAATAATACTAAAATATGATAGAAAAGTGATTATTTTCTATAATTTTTGTTTGTATGTTGTTTATATTATTGATGCTATTGTGAATTAATGATAACTAAATTTAAAATAAGGAAAACTATATGCAGAAATAAAAAAGGAAAAAAGGAAAACTAGGGTAGTGAGTTAGTAGTTTGTTACTTTGCTCCTGGCAATTCTTTTGGGTAATGATGTGTTGGCAAATTGTCGACTCACCTAAATTCAACCCAAAAATTTGCTAACAATACAGCAAGTCAATCCAAATCCAAATGAGTTTGAGTATATAATTGACAAGTCCATTATCACTTTTTCAGAAGAAAAAAAATTTGGGCCCTTACTTAAATTAAAAAAACACTGCGGCCTGCGCAACTCCGAGGCATGGTCCATTTGCAATTGGTCCTGCAACTTCCGACAAGAATTTGCAACTTGCAAGAATCCCAAAAGCTCCGAAGAGTTCATCACCAATGTCATCATCATTCATGTCAAGTCTCAACTGTTAACAATTTCTGTCACTGTTTTGTTAACATTTATGGTGCGTCTCATAGTCGAAGAAAAATAATATTGAAGTGAAATTTTATATTTTATTTTAAGACTCACATTTTTTACATTTATTTCAATTTAAAATTTTATTTTTATTTATATTCTCTAAATGAAACACAATGTTATGTTTAGAAATATCCTTAAAGGGCATAGACAATACATTAC
The DNA here is from genome assembly GCA_007407185.1 of Glycine tomentella. NCBI lineage: Eukaryota > Viridiplantae > Streptophyta > Magnoliopsida > Fabales > Fabaceae > Glycine > Glycine tomentella. The sequence continues at coordinate 3,832,409 of PYAF01000142.1, read as the reverse complement.
ATACCTTAACTGTAACTTTTGATGCAAAAGCTACAACGACGAACATGAACATTAAAGTAGGTGAAAGTGAATCGAAATAATAATAAATATTTAAATTAAAATAAAATATAAAAATATTATATTCACATTAAGTTTTAAAATTTTCATCTCTGATACATCCAAATATAATTAAATCAAACACTGCCTAAAAATAATCAGTATTTACTATTTATGGAGTAAGAGACTGGTTTCAACTTCCAAACATGTTCCCGATCTGTTCTACATAAAGTCAAAAGAAACACTGATCAACAATGGAAATTGAAAATCCAATGTAAATGAGCAGTAAAAAGTGTACAGGACAGAAAATAATAATAATTAAAAGATTGAAAAAATAATGAGGGTTTTTTGTCATATTTTACACTTTTCAATGAAGAGTTATATTATAGTATAGTTTTTTTATCAGCAAAACAGAATAATATTGATAATGAAAAAAGTATAAGGAACACCCACAATGTAATTATTTAAGGATAAATTTAAAATAAAATATTATAATTACAAATAAACTTCATATTAATAACTAAATTAGCCAACTTGAAAAAAAGTATAAGGAACACCCACAAAGTAATTATTTAAGGACAAATTTAAAATAAAACATTATAATTACAAATAAATTTCATATTAATAACTAAATTAGCCAACTTTCTTATTATGGATAAATTAGTTAACAATATCTTATAATTAGAGACATCAAAAGTAATAAATACGATAAAACAGTAACACTCAATTAATGAACGTGAACACTCAAGTAGTAATATTTAATGCACATAAAAAAAATCAAAAGAAGATAACACATGCAAAAAGAACTCAATTGCAACTTTAATAATTACTCCATTCTGTATTTATTATAAGAAAAAAATTGATGTTACATTTATTAAAAAATTAATTAATTTCATTAAATTGTGTTAATCTGAATATAAAAATAGTTATTTTTTTCAAAATTATTCGTTATTATAACTTAATATCAAATATAAAAAAGTTTTTAACCCTATTACATCAAAATCAAATTACTTATTTGATCATTTATCTTTTTTTTATTTGAGTTTAATCATTTGTTTTTTAAAAAATTCACTTTGATTTTTTTATCTTAATTAAAAGGTTTCAAATTAGTCATTTAGTTCATCCAATGTTGATGGAATAAAGATATTTGTCATAAAATATAATAATTTTTTCTTCACTGCTCGTATCTCTTTCCTTAACCTTCTATCCAATACCCTTAATTTCCCTATCATTTGTCATTAGTAGTGTCCCTCACCTCCTTTTCAAACCTAATATGTTTGAAATTCTCAAGAATTCCTTTCACCACTTTTACAAGACAATGTTACAACGTGCGTTTGAGATGCTCGGGCTCCCTCCACCAATGCCAACAAGCTTTGCCCCTTACTCATCGTCACCAACACTGACCAGCTCTATGGTGAGTTGCTCGGCCTCTGTTTTCCACTACCAACTTTGATCATCTAATTTTTAAAATTGATTCACTTTTTTGAAAATTGTTCATTTTGTCGCAGTACAAAACCATTTAATGACGATTTTGAATAGTCATAAAGTGTGATTTTTTACAATTTAGATTGAAGGACTAAATTGAATCGATTTAAAAAATTTGAGAAACAAACTAAATCCAAAAAAAACTAAAAGACCAAATTGAATCTAAAAAATAAGTTAAAGGACCAAATAATTAATTTAACCTTATTTTTATTATATTATGTCATTGGTATGAAATATTTATTGACCTTTTCAGTTATTACCTTTTGTCGAAAAATCTATTTGTCCACTTTTATTGGGTCTTTCCTCTTAATCATATTTTTTTCCATCTACAAGACTTGAATTCAAGATCTTGCTTGAGTCCATTACTACTTGGACCGATAATTTATTAGTTTACAACTTAATATTTAGTTTTTTTTATAATCAAAGTCTTCAAATAAAAATTATTAATTCAGTATTAAAATATTATATATATATATATATACTAAAAAATAAAATTAAAAAATCAGATTAGACAAGGCTTTCTTCACTATAAGTTGGTCCGCCCCTAGTCACTAAGAAGTATATGCATTAATTACACCTTGTCACTCTAATGAGATTATTACTGACTTGAAAGTGAAAGTATCTTTATATGTAACGTCAACAATGCTTGTGCATATAAGCACACCAAAGTCTCAATTGAAATCAATAAATTTAAGCAGTAAAAAAATCAGTTTAGTCAAGCCAACTATCAATTTAGGTCAAATAGCAACCTAATCCAAATTCATAATTAACCTGGTCCATTTCATATAGAAAAATAATAAAACAAGGATATGATACAAAAAAATCATTACAATTTTGATAGAGTTTATTTTTTTAATCATTATAATTAGAACTTTTAATTTCTTATTGATGCCTGAGATATAATTTCGATCATTTGGATTAACTATAAAATTAATTCTTAATTAGGTTTAATCACATTTAAAAATTTTCGCTTGTTTCCATTCTTTTATAACATATTTAAATTAAATCAACAAGACTTCCAAAGTAATATGTTTAAGAGCTTAAGGGCAATAGATGAAATTATATAAATAGATAATGATATACCAAACAAAACATACTAAATGATGTGGTTGCATAGTTGCATGTTTGGTAACTGTGATTACTGGACCAGGTACGCTATATTTCGTTCGGCAATTTCCGGTTTTTCCACACCACAAATTATATATCTCATCTAACTTTTCGTTTTTCATAGCTATTTATGATGCAACTATGCAACAAACACAATATTGGACGGTAGAGTTTTAGACAAAAATCATTATCTTTATCTTAAATCGATCTATTATGTTTAATAGATGATAGAATTTTAGTTGCAGACCTTTATCTAATATCTGTTATGTTCAAAAGATCTTTTGTTTTAAATATATAAGTACCAGATCGATGATAGGCATATTTAGTTGCAGGCTTTCTCTACATTTAGAACAACCTCTGCACATCCACGACGAATGAATAATGTCAATTCTTCCTTGTAAAATATATATTGATTGAAGTACTTTCTGTGTTAAATTTTAGTACAACAATGATAAAAGTTTCATAAAATGGGTGAAAAGAAGAAAAAGACAGGAAGAAGAAGAAGAAAGAAAAAAAAATGATAAATGTAACATATGTGATGTAAAAAGAATAAATATATAAAAATAAAAATGTGATGAAAGTGAAAAAAATATGGTATGTTTAGTATTTACTATTTTAGTATCACAAATTTAGAATACCTTATTTGGATTTGATTAATATCTTATGCGTTATGATATGCTTCATTTATAATTAGTACTTGAAAAAAAAAATGATATTGGGTGTACGTCGTACATATATAATAAGTTATGAATATATTACAATAACAAATATTCATATTTTCCGGATAAAGAAATTATTTATAATTTATTAACAACTGTGATTATTTATTTTACTCAATAATTATTTTAGAGAATTTAAATTCCTTAATAATAAACTCATTTTAAAGAGTAAATTAGGAGTTACTTCTATTTATAAAAAAGTAACATTATTTTTTACAAAAATAAATTTATTACATTTCATTTTATATGAATGAGTCAATACATGTTTAATAAGATAAAAAAAAGATGATTGTTAACATATAATCTTAACATTTTTATAAGAGAATAAGCGACATTATTTACTTGTTGTCTTGAAAGCAAACTAACCAAGTAGTTTTGAATGTTTTGGTATGTTGAGCTTTGCAATGACACGAGAGGTTCAAACTCAGTATGACATAAGGAGTCACTGGTGAGAGGACCAACAACTGGCTTGTTAATTCCAACTTCACGTATTTGACACGTAATGCCCCACGTACGTGCGGTGGTGTTCCCGTGTGTAAGAAAGTTTTGACTTTCAAATCACGACTTTTCCTATGATTTTTTATTATTTAATATTTTATTTAATTTAAAACAAATTCAATTTATTTGAAATAGAATAAAAATAGTATTTTAAAACATGAGTTGTCTATATGTAGTTTTTTAAAAATTTATCCATTTATATAATTTTCAATAAAAAAAATAACCCTTATTTGTAAACATTTCGAATTGCTCGTAGTGGTGGAAAGCAAAATAAGAACCCTATACCCAACAGATCCAACCAGTTTCCGGACAAATAATTGATGGCCAAAATGTGTGATCAAGACAACTTTTAGGGTCCCTTTGGTCGGAGAAAAAATAGAAGAAAAAAAATCGAAAGAAAAAAAATACGATTAATGAAATATATTTTTTTTTGTTTTGAGAAAAAATGAAAAGAAGTTATTTTTTAGTTACAAAAATTTAAATTTTTTCTTCCTTTCATTTTTCTTCCGATTCAAATTTTAAAATTTTCCTTCCATTTTTTTCCTTCCTAACCAAACATAGGGTTAAGGTTAGTGCAGGCAGTGCAAAGCATCCTAGAAAGAAATAAAAAACATATAGCCACGTTATAAATGAAACGTCAATTAAGACTGTGTTGACCGTTCTGTGATTTAAATTCATGTAACATGTTTTAAATTCCAGTCGTTTACTACATGTTTTTAGTTTTTTTTTCTTCTCTCACTTATGGCTGAAAAGTGGATCGGTTAGAAAAAAATGTCCAATTCACAAAAAATGTGTGGTGGAGCATTCTGATGCATTTTTACAAATTGAACTAAAAATGTTAATCCGTTTTACTTTAATGTGGATTAGTGGGTCAATGTATCAATTCGTCTAAAAAATAAAAAATAAATAAAAAAGTTACTTTTTAAAAAAATACAAAATAATTATAAAAAATACAAATGCAATAATTAAAAAAAAGTTAAATAAAAGTAAATAATTTAAAACTAATGTTAAATAAATGATGTCATGTGATAATTCACAAAATTATATCACTTACAAATAAAATTTATGGATATAAACTGTCTCAAGTATAATATGCTAACAATAAAAGACTATTTGAAAGTATCATTATCATAAAGAATACAGCATAAATTAAAAGAATATACTCATTTTAAAATATGTTAAATATATTTATTTAATTTTAATATTTAATATTTTAAATAATATTAATCCGACAAACTAATCCATCCCGACATATGTTTAACCCACAATTTTACGGATCGGATTGACCCGTCCCATATTTTATTAAAGATTAATATTTTCAATCCAATCCGTATTTTTTTTTAACTAAACAGATTGATCCTGCGGGTCAGGCTGTTTTATCAATCCTACTCTCACTCTCAGGAATATTCCTCATGAAACACGTTTAAAACGCTGAAGTGGTGTAAAAGATTATTCCTCATGGAACACGGTAACATGAACCCAGCCTCTGTATAAATGTGGCATGTCATGAGATGTACAATATCGTGAAAAACACATATACACACAATAATAGCTCTCTCTGATTAATTTCTCACTCACTCACAGAAACACAGAAAGATGATGGCGTACAAATTGCAAGGGGCACCTGTTAGCTGCCATTCCAGAACAAGGCAGTTGTTGATAGGTGAGAAAGGGCGCGCCACCTCCGCTGTGGTCACTACTCATCAGGAATCCTTTAAGACTGAGGTTCCTGAGTTGACAATTACCTATGTACCCCCTCCCACACCCTCCATCAAGAACAAAGACTACATCATCCCCACCACTACCAGTGGAAAGTTTGGTAGGTTTGGTGGCAAGTTTGTACCTGAGTCACTTGTAGCTTCTTTGACCCAGCTCGAAGCAGAGTTCAGAAACGCCCTCCGTGATCATGCTTTTCAGGTTAATATATATCGATATATTAAAGCATTTTTAGTGGTGGTAAATTTAAAATTAGAATATTAGACATTTCTTAATTGATCATATTTAGTAGCGATTAAAAATCTTTAAAAATATATTTTATTTTTTTTCTTTAATAATCTCATTTTAAGAACTTAAAAAGATTAATAAAATAAACATATTCTTTTTCGAATAATAGAGATCTTCAAAATTTTTCTTTAATAACTTTTTTTTTCTTTTTACCTCTTTTATAAAAGAGATAAGTAAAAGTTATATGTTGAATTCAAGATCTTTAACAAGAATAAAATAAATATTATATTAATTTCCTGAAACTAAATTTAATTACAGGCCGTCCATACTACTGAACCAATTAATAACTATATATTGAACAATTTTTATTAAAAATAATTTAAAACCTTGAGTACAAATGTTGATTTGAATGGCTGTACTTGTACGTACAGGCAGAGCTAGGGGCGGCATTAAGAGACTATGCCGGGAGAGAGACACCTCTATATCATGCAGAGCGATTGTCGGAGTATTACAAGAGCGTGAATAATGGGAAGGGGCCTGACATATACTTAAAGAGAGAGGATCTGAACCACAGTGGCTCTCACAAGATGAACAACGCTCTTGCTCAAGCCATGATTGCTAAGCGCATGGGCTGCAAATGCGTCGTCACCGCCACTGGCTCTGGACAACATGGCCTTGCAACAGCTGCAGCTTGCGCAAAACTTGCTTTGGACTGCACCGTCTTCATGGCCGACAAAGACATCCACAGACAATCTTCGAATGTGAGGCTGATCAAGTTATTGGGAGCTCAGGTATATAAATTAAAATACAGATATACCCTTGATTTCTCTTTTTATTCTTCATGATTTTAAAATTAGATTGATCCAAAATAAAAATAAAAAATTAAATCAAACTAATTTTTTTTGAATTTATTTACATGATTTTTTCTCAAATCAATTGGTTTGATTTAGATTGAGATTTGTGTTTGAAACCAAATTATATCGAACCAATATGCATCATTTATATTACTTTAATGTTATATATTTTATGTATATATCTCTTAAATTTTATAATATTGTATAGTGTCATGTATATTTTGTATAGTATATTTCATTTTCTTCTTTAGACAACCTTTTTAAAATATGTTTATTTTAAAATAGATGAAATTTTAATAATTTTTATTATAAAAGATTTAATATATTAATAAATTTGATAAATTATTATTAATAAATTATTTTTTAATGTAATTTAATTTTAAAAATGAAAAGAAAAATATAAATTTTAATCAAATAATATTTTAATAAAAATCACAAAAATTAAATTAAAATAATTAATAAAATATTAATTTGATTTAGTTCAAATTTTATTTTAACTAAAAAATTAACCACATATATTTTTGGTAAATTTGATTCAAATGACTTTTTAATAAATAATCGAATTAAACTGAATCAGAAACAAAACAGTGACCTTCATTTACTAATACAAGTAAGTTATATGATGGAGGTGAGTAAATTAAGTAATTAATGAATTAATGTATATGTATATAGGTTGAAGCAGTTGATGGAGGGTTCAGAGATGCAGCATCAGAGGCGTTTCGGTATTGGGTAGGGGATTTGGAAAACAAGTACCACTTGAGTGGTTCAGCGGTGGGACCACACCCGTGTCCAACCATGGTTCGGGAGTTTCAGTCAGTGATAGGGAAAGAAACGAGGATGCAAGCATTGGAAAAATGGGGTGGGAAGCCAGATGTTCTTGTGGCCAGCGTAGGGACTGGGTCAAACGCTTTGGGTCTGTTTCATGAGTTTATAGCAGACAAAGATGTGAGGTTCGTTGGAGTTGAGGCTGGGGGTTTGGGGTTGGAGACTGGAAAGCATTCTTCAACGTTGACCGCAGGAGAAGTGGGTGTGTACCATGGAGCCATCAGCTATTTATTGCAGGACCAAGATGGTCAAGTTATTCATCCACATTCCATCGCAGCTGGGTTAGTAATTAATAATTATGCCATCTTCCCAGAATTCAAATTCTACTATTAAAATATTTCAAATCTTTTCATTTTTAAAACTTCGACCTAAAAAAATTTCAACTTCTAAAATTAAATTATTTTTTTGTCTCAAGATCATCTGAGTACTTTCTGGATTTTATATAAAAAAAGAAAATGGTGAAAGACTTGAGATTGTGATAATTCAAATATTCGAATAAAACCTAATAAAATATTGAAATCACGCGCGCGCGCATATATATAACCATAGTGCAAAATATTTAATTTATAAAATTCACATTAAAATCACAAGTTAGTGCATCTAATACTAAAAATGTTATGTACGTACGAAACCTCAATTTCTATTTAGTAAAACATTGTTCACATATCTCTCTTAAGTTAAGAAATTGAATTCTTAGAAAAAAGTACACATCTTTGAAATTGACATTGGTATTCTTTTAATTCGCAGGATGGAGTATCCAGGAGTTGGTCCAGAGTTAAGCTTCCTTAAAGAAAGCGGGCGTGCGGAATTCTGCGTTGCAAATGATCAAGAGGCTCTTGATGGTACGTCAAAAACATAGGCACTTTTTTTTCATTTGAGTTGAGAAAAATTAAAAAACTCCAACTATAACAGTTATTAACTAATCTACTGATAAAATTTGCAGCTTACCAAAGACTATGCAAATTAGAGGGCATATTTCCATCTTTGGAGGCTGCACATGCATTGGCTATCTTAGATAAATTGGTCCCTACTCTATGCAATGGTACTAAGGTTGTTGTCAATTGTAGTGGGCGGGGAGATAAGGATGCAGCAATAGTCTTCAATCAGGGAATATTTGACAAAGAATGACAAAGATGATGAAGACCTGAGTTACATAACAATTTGACCTAGCTAGCTTACGATGAATACTATAAATGCTATATATAAATAAAAATTACACGATGCATACGTTGTTATATCCTAGGAAGTGGCCGCGGTAAATAATTATTTCACCGTCATTCACTATCATCAGCTATTTATTCATTTTATTGTGAAAAAAGGGGCTAAAGCTAGTTAAGTATTTAAACTCTTTAGAGAGATTTGTGTTTATCTTTGTAAAAAGAAAGAAATGATAATGAAAATCTTCAACGATTGTTCAAGGACCCAACATCGCCCTAGATTTTTGGAGCGAACTAATATAAATTGGTTATATTTTTTTCTTGTTATTTTTTATATATTTTTTTCTAATCATAATATTGATATAAAATATTCTTTCTCAAAAGTGATGACTAAATTTTGTCATCTTGAATTTATCAAGATGAATATTTTTCATTTTAACTAATTTATTTTATATTTAAAAGTCAACCTAGACTTAAAATTTTACATCATTTAATTAAAAGACATAAATCATTTATGTCAATCTTTATTGATTTCTTTTTCTTATATACTAATGGAAAGGAGATATTATTATTATTATTATTATTATTATTATTATTATTATTATTATTATTATTATTATTATTAATTTTGAGATCAAGTCACCTCCTAATACTAGATGAGATGAGGTTTCGATTTAATACTCTTTCCTAAATTAGTTGAGTGAGAAAGCAAATTTTAAAACTAGCTTAGGATAAAGTGTTTATGACACTATTCTCTCCTACTCGAATGTATTATTTTTTCACAATCACAACATAGAAGTCTCTCCAGTCCTCTAAGATTCTCTATCACTGCACGGAGCAGACACTCCAATCACTCTTTTCGTTTTACTCTTTCTCGGAATAGTACCTCACTCGCACACAACTCACGCGGGGTACACTGGTCACAACATATAGAGTGATATGATATAATTAATAGACAATTTTGTTCGTTAAATATATATGTTATTATAGGTTTGATCTTTAATTCATTTTATGAAAAAATATTTATTGGAAGATGTAAATTTCTTAAATGAATTTTAGTATCTTGATAGATTAATCTTTAATTTTCAATTAAGAGATATACTTTATTTCACCAAAAGAAATATAAGTGATATGATACAATAAGAAGTGAAATATAAAAAAATTGAATAATGTGTTTATATTTATGTTTGTTGGAGTTTTTGTTTAAACACCATCAGGCAACTGAACAAGATCTCAGACTCTATTAGATGCCATAGAATTCATCTCATCTTCCATAGCATCATACCACAAGTTTAATTCCTTAGAATTCATGGCTTGTGAAAACGTTTCAGGGTCATTTGCGGCTCCTATGTTATAGTCAGATTCACAACATAATCACTAAGTATCGCTGATTTCCTTATTATAGTAGATTTCCTTAATGTTATATCACGATTATCTTGATGAATTTGTTGCTCAATTGGTTGATCAACAATTTCTTATTCCTCGTTAACAACTTGATCTACTGGATTAATATCAGCAACAGATTGTCGATTCTCAATGATTGGTTGCATAACACCCATTGGAACTGAAAGGGTGTTGTGAACAACAACCAATCTCATGCTTGAAGTGGATGGTTGAGCATCCGTATGATCTTTCTCAGGAACAAGGTTCCCAGATTGATCGCTCCCACTAATTAAGTCATTTTCAAGAAATTTGGCATTTCTTGATTCCACAATTCTTGTAATATGAGATGGACAATAAAATCTGTATCCCTTAGACCTTTCAGCATATCCAATGAAACACCCACTAATGGTCCTTGGGTCAAGCTTCTTTTCTTGTGGCTTATAAATTCTAACCTCAGACGGGCATCCCCAAACGCGTACATGTCTCAAACTCGGTTTCCAACCTTTAAATAATTCAAATGGCGTTTTTGGAACAGCCTTAGTTGGAACTCGGTTCAATATGTACATTGCCGTCTTAAGCGCCTCTTTCCACAAGAACTTAGGAAGCTTGGAATTACTGAGCATACTTCGCACCATATCCAACAATGTTCGGTTTCTTCTTTCTGCTACACCATTCTGATTCAGAGAACCAGGCATAGTGTATTAGGCAACAATCCCATTTTCTTGAAGAAACCTCACAAATAGATCAGGTGTTTGTCCATCTTCAGTGTATCTACCATAGTATTCTCCACCTCTATCAAATCTCACGATCTTAATTTGCTTACCGCATTGATTTTCTACCTCAGACTTAAATACCTTAAAAACATCTAAGGCTTCATACTTATTATTAAGCATGTAGAGATATATGTATCGTGAATAATCATCTATAAAAGAAATGAAGTGTTTCTGACCATATATGTTCATATCAGGACAACAAATATTTATATGTATAATCTCTAATAATTTAGTACTCCTCTTGGCACCCTTTTTAGACTTGTTTGTTTGCTTTCCCTTAATGCAATTTATACAAATCTCAAAATCAGCAAAATCCAAAGCACTAAGTACCCCTTCATTTACCAATCCCTTAATTATCTTGATAGAGATGTGTCCTAATGTTAGGTGCCACAACATAGAGGAATCCTCATTCATAACACATCGATTCATGCCAACATTAACATGCATAACATCATAAGTGGTATCATTTTGCAAATAAATATAGAAAAGACCATATTGCAAATCAATCCACCATGTGTTATGATTAATCATATTAGATTCATAACAAACTAAATAGGTAGATATACCTTTCTTTTCAAACCATAGTTTGAACTTAGAACATTCTTTCTTCATGTGCCCTTTCTTTTTACAGAAAAAACACCTGGATGATTATTTCTTAATTCCAGTCTAGAGTGGTATTTTACCAGTTCCCTTGTTCTTATATTTTATCTTCTTGTCATTTTTCTCAATTGTCAACAGAGAACTCTCTCCTTGTTCTAATTGCTACCTTCCTTCCTCCTAAACACACATGGTCACGAGCTTTTTAATAGACCATTTGTCCTTATGCGTGTTATAGGATATTTTGAAAGGACCATATGGTGCTAAGAGAGTGTTCAATATAAAATGGACAAGAAAAATGTCAAACATATCCACCTCCAAAGTTTTCAATTTGGCCGTAATATCCCTCATCTGCATAATGTGCTCACGCACACCCCTTAAAGCAGTGAATTTCATTGATGAAAATCTCATGATTAGAGTACTAGTCAATGCTTTTCCTGAAGTCTCAATTTGCTCATCAATAGACTTCATGAGCACTTTGGCATTGTTATGCTTTTTCACTGAGCCCCTAATACCAGCAGAGATTTTTGTCTTAATGAACATGACACACAGACGATTGAATTTTTCCCATTCAAAGCGATCCATCTCATCTGGTTCACTGTTCTCAGTAATAACTGGTGGTTCAGGTTTTCTGATAGCTTCAACAATGTCCATATATCCTAAATTCAGGAGAATTCTCTCCTTCCAAATTGGGTAATTGTCTCATTTCAGTTCAGGAACTTCAAAAGAGATAATAGGCTGAATGACTCCAAAATTATATGCTTATAATTAAGATTTGAGACAAAATAAAATAATAATGTATCATGATTTACCAATGTAAGTCATGTCCAAAATTAACTATGAATTTAGCGACATAAAATTTGCTTGTGAGCTAAAATTTTAATTCAATTAAATTCATATAAAATCATGATAAAACTATTTAGTTATGTTTCCTGATTCCTGTGGGCAAGTCAAGAAATATAATTTAATATTTTATCCTAATTAATCATATTAAACTATAATAGAAATTCCTGTGGGATTATATCTATTATATTGTATATGATTAATTATAATTAATATTATTTACCTTATGTAATCTAGAGACTCTTAATATATAATTTAAATAATTAAAGTTGCTGTGGCTAAACTTTAATCAATTAAATTATAAAGATCACAAAATATTCTTTAATTTCCAAAATTAATTTTATTGTAATTAAACATAAACAATAAAATTAAATAATTAATTATTTAGATTAATCAACTTAATATTACATGTATACGAAAACATAAATTAATATATGTAATGACAGCATAACAATAGGTCATGTGAACAAATAACACAAAATTGTCATTAGTTCAATTGGCAAAATATTTTATAGCCATTTATTTGCTTACGGATTCAATTCCCATTTTATTTTGATTCCTTGAATTGCCAAGCCCGTATCACAACCGTTACACAAATCAAAATAAAAATAATAAATAAAATAAAAATGGGAATAATAACAATAAATTACAATATTATGCCTAATTCCTTATATGATCTTTAAACAACTTAATATATAATTTTAATTAAATTATAGATATTATGACTAATTTATAACTAATTAAAATTATAAAGATCACTTAGACATAAAATTTAATTATATGAGAATAAATCATATTATGCACTTCAAGATCAAGATATAATATAATGATGAATAAAATTCTCATATACAATTGCATAATTAAAATATAATATTATGTATTTGATTTAATATATATATGCATAGAATAAACTCTTCCATAATACATTCATGCATAAAACAAATCAAAATTCTACAAATTTCAAAATTAAACAGAAATGCATGAAATGTATAAAATGCAAAAATAGCGAGTAAATATCAAATAAGTTGCATTAGCCTAGCCAGTACAACAATGCTTTTTTTTATTATTATTATTATCACTACTGTACATCATCTTCAACCTTGAGTTGAGTCACTTTAATCCAGTTGCGACACATAGACCCGAATTAAAAACCCAATGGTTTTTCAGCCTTTTTCAACACCAAAATCTATGTTTTAATTTACATAAAGCTTAGAAACTCAATTTTCATATGATTCCAAAGCTTCTTAATAATTAAAACGTTCACATAAAATACTTATATTTTAATAAAATAATATTTCACATATATGAGTGTCAAACAAAAGCAAGGCAGATGCAATAAATGGGCTCTGATACCAAATGTAAGAAAAACTAAATAATCTAATCATGCTTATATATAAACAACATAAGCAATTAGATTAAGTGCGGAAAAATTAAGATCATAAATACCTCCCGCCATTGCTCAGATTTTGAGTCTTTGGATTGCACTTAAGATCTCTCTTAAGTCTTCTAAACTCTAATTTTAAAGCACTAGATGGTGTATATGCTGATGTATATAGAATGAGTTCAGGGACCCAAAAAGTTTGTAGGCATACTTATTTATATACCCCTTACAATCAAAGGATCAGTTACTGTGTGGAAGAGACGTTAAAGTTAAAAAAAATAGGGAATGTGAGTAGTAGTTAGTTTCCTGAATTATTATTGACCACTATCAAGTTAGTTACAAGTATTTATTTAATTTATTTTTGCTAACCCCCTAGTAAAAACTGAAAAGTCGTGTATATTTATAATACTTCAGGGGGTAAAATATGCTAGGCTATATATCGGTTGAATTACCACTTATATATATATATATAAAAATATATGAAGATATTTTTCACATTTAATTGCCACTTATTATTTGTTCTAGTATTTTCGTTATTTTGATTATATATATATATATATATATATATATATATATATATATTTCTCCCCCCCCCCCCCCCCCCTTTTTAATCTCTCTTTTTTTCCACCTAATACACCTCAAATTTACTTTATATAATTTTTTTTCTACTAATGATATAAGAATCATTTTCCACCAAACACTCATAAGTCATAACTTCTTTTCTATCTTTATGAGACTCAGGCTATAGTGTCATAGTGGGAACGTCAACGAGGTTAAAAATACAGAATGATGTCTCAATTTGGGAAGTCCAGAAGAACATGGCTTTCCTTCACAAAGACTTCATCAACATGAGTAAATGTGTTTAACCTTTTTATTTTATTTTGTTACAGTGGGTCATAAACCAGTGACATACAACCTAGCCGCATTGTAAGAGTAACTATATTTAAACACCCTAACAATATAATACAAAGACTTCATCAACGTCCATCTTTTTACTCTATTTATCTCTTTGTTATATCATATCACCACTCATTTTCAGGCTTCTTTCTCTTCTCTTGTATCTATTGGTGACTCAATCTGTGGTGGGTGATTCAGGATGAGTAAGGTTACTTATGTACCCCCAACGTCGACACCCTCAATAGAGAAGGCCATAGAAATTGTTGAGAGGAAAGACCTCTTCACCACCAGTACTTCTGGAAAGTTCGGTGGGTTTGGAGGGAGCTTTGTGCCTTAGACACTTGTAGTGTGTTTGAGCCAGATTAAAGCAGAGTTCAAAAAGGCCCTCCGTGATGAAGTTTTTCAGGTTCATTATTAGTTTATAAAATGTATCAGCAATTAATTAATTATCTCCCATACTCAATATCTTTTAATTACAAATGCAACACGCATGCAGCCTAATGATCCAATTAACTACTTGTACCATCATATAAAATATAGTATTCAACAAATTGATATTGTTATTACTAACTGAACAATTAATTGGTAAGCTTTAAAAATATATTAATTAATTAATTAATTAAATACATTGAATGCTAATAAGTTCTGTGAATTTGTACGAATAAATGTTGATGTGAGTGGTTGTTGGGGCTGCATGCAGGCAGAGCTAGGGGCGGCATTAAAAGACTATGGTGGGAGAGAGACACCTCTCATGCAGAGCGATTGTCGGAGTATTATAAGAGCGTGAATAATGGGAAGGATCTGAACCACAGTGGCACTCACAAGATGACAACGCTCTTGCTCAAGCCATGATTGCTAAGAGCATGGGCTGCAAATGCGTCGTCACCGCCACTGGTTCTGGACAACATGGCCTTGCAACAGCTGCTGCTTGAGCAAAACTTGCTTTGGACTGCACCGTCTTCATGGCCGACAAAGACATCCACAGACAATATTCAAATGTGCGGTTAATGAAGATGTCAGGAGCTGAGGTGTTGGGTGTTGATGGCGGGTTCAAAGAAGCATCATCGGAAGCGTTTCGGTATTGGGTGGGGGATTTGGACAACAAGTACCACATGACGGGTTCAGCGGTGGGACCACACCCGTGTCCAACCATGGTTCGGGAGTTTCAGTCAGTGATAGGGAAAGAAACGAGGGGACAAGCAATGGAAAAATGGGGAGGGAAGCTAGATGTTCTTGTTGCTTGCGTAGGAACTGGGTCTAATGCTTTGGGTCTGTTCCATGAGTTTATAGCGGATAGAGATGTAAGGCTGGTTGGAGTTGAGGCTTCTGGTTTCGGGTTGGAAAGTGGAAGACATTCTTCTACGTTGACCAAAGGAGAAGTGGGTGTTTACCATGGAGCCATCAGTTATTTACTGCAGGACGATGATGGACAAATTATTCAAACCACATTCCCATCGCAGCTGGGTAACTAATAAATTTCTGCCATTATTTTGCATATTGAATTCATAAATTTCCTTAGAATGATAAATGAGTGCATCCAACATTAAAAATCTTATCTATGATATACACTTCAATTTTATTCTTTTTAGTGAAACTTCGTCCGCATATATATGTTAAAGTTAAGAACTTTAAATTATTTTAGAAAATAGACATTGATACTATTGGAAAACATTGATAAAATATATAAGTGGGGACGTCCTTCACCTCTTTTGACTCTTAAAATTAACTTTTGGAGTTGAATTAGGTTTAAATCCACCTTTTATAAAGTTAACTTTTGGGATTGAGTTAGGTTCAAGTCCACCTTTTAAGATGGTATCAGAATTTATCTTAAATTTATTTAGGAGTCACCTACTATATTATTCATCTACCAAGTCTAAAAGTGCTGGATATGAGGAGGTGTATTGAAAAAAAATCAAAGTCCCACGTCAACTAAAGATATTGAGAACACCTCTCACCCCTTAAACTAAATTTTGGAATTGAATTAGGTTCAAATCCACGTTCTAAGAAATCACATACTTTTATAACTGGCAGGTTGGAGCATCCTTGAGTTGGTCCAGAGTTAAAGCTTTCTTATAGAAAATGCGCGGGCGGAGTTCTGCGTTGCAACTGATGAAGAAGCCCTTCACGGTACGCCAAAACATATAATGGTCTAACCGTGTAACAGTTATCTTTGTTATTTTTTTACACAAACTATAACAGTTATCTACTGATATATTAATTTGTAGCGTACAGAAGATTATGTAATCTAGAGGGCATATTTCCATCCCTGGAGGCAGCACATGCATTGGCTATCTTAGATAAGTGGGTCCCAACTTTATGCAATGGTACTGAGAGCATTTTTAGTGGTAGATCTCAAATTGGGATCTTAGACCACTTTTTGGTAGACCTCATAGTGTCATGTAGGATTGAAGATCTCTCAAGATCCCTCCTATTTTGTTCTTTAATGGTAGATCTTATTTTGAGATCTTAGAGAGAGAGAAAGAGGAAAAAAAATATTCTTTTTTGAACAATGTGCAGATCTTAAGAGTTCTTCTACAAGAACCCATTCTCCATGTTGGAGATCTCTACCTCCTTTATTGGAAGATCTAGTGAAGACCAGATCTTAAACTCAAAATCCTTACTCAAGATCTTGCACTAAAGTTGCTCTAAGGTGGTAGTGAACGAGGAGATAAGGATGCAACTATTGTCTTCAATAGTGGACTATTTGATAGTGAATGACAAAATGAAACTTAAGGCATGTTTGGAGTGTTTTTTGGCTTGTTTTTTTTTTTAGGATTGATTTTCAGTTTAAAATTTTAAAACTAGTTTTTGGTTTCAGTTTCTTTTATTTACGATTTTAAAAAAGTATTATCAATCTTATAATTAACTTTTAAAAAATTGTGGATAACAACAATTTATCAATAAATTGTATATGTATATTTTAGTTTTCCTACAATTAAGTAAAAAATAAACGAGGAATAGTGAACAAATAATTAAATTTTAAATTGATAAAAACAACAACAATATTAATTACGATGACTTTGGTATTATAACTATTATATTATTATTATTATTATTATTATTATTATTATTATTATTATTATTTATATATGCTACTTGAATGCGAAACAGAAAATTTATAACCACCCTAAGAGACCTAAGTTATGTGACAAATGTTTAACCTTATGTTGAACATTATAAATTTTATATATGGACTGATGAACAAAACAACAATACATGCATATATACAGTGGTATCGAGGGCCAGTAAATAATTATTTTCACGATCATTAACTGTAAATGAGTATTTATTGTGAAAAAAGTACATGGGTTTAATGAAAGAACCTGGAAACACTTAGATTATATAAAAATACTCATAGGAAATGTTGAATTATTGTCCTTGTAGGAAATAATTTGATAATAAAAAATTTTGATTTGTTACTCAAACGTAACCTTTGGCTGTGTAAGCTTCCCACCTTTTTTTTCTCCTTCCACAATTCATATTTACATTATATATGATGTAATTACAAGTTTGACTAATATTCATAAATATTGATTAAGGAGAAGCAGATTGACACTTGTTCATTGATTATATTGCCGTAAAGCAATGTTGTTCTGGAAAGAGGCAAATCTATGGGCCTCTCATTGATCGGAAAATCCTTACTGCGGACAATCTAAAAGGCCTCATTTTTTACTTGGTGCAGAATTCTAACCCAACAGTTAGTGCCACCTTCCTCACTACTCTATGGGCAATCTAGAAAAAGAGGAATGAAATGCTTTGGAATGCAGTGGAGATATCTCCTTCAGTATCATTTAACATCTCCAACCAGTTCCTTCTGGAATGGTCACCTGCAAGGAAACATCATCGCACCAGCAACATAAACATCGAGCTCCAATTGGAAAAAACCACATCCAACTATGCTGAAATGCAACCTTGACTCTCCGTTTTTCACAAATATAAACGCTTTTGAAGTTGGCATGTGTATCCGAAATGAATACGGTGACTTTATCAAAGCAAGGACAAGCTTTTTTAATGGAGTTCCAAAACTACATGAAGCCGAAGCATGGGCTTTACACCAAGCTATTAACTAGATATATTACAGCTCGGTTATAGAAATGTTACTTTTGAGAGTGATCGTAAAACTGTTGTAGATAGCTTAACAAACATCTCAACAAGAACTTCTGAGTTTCATGTCATTCTGGCTAGATGTAGAGTCAATCTTCCTACTATTATAAATTCTAAGGTGAGTTTTGAGCAAGAGAAGCTAACAATGTTGTCAATACTCTTAACAAAAGGTATTGATGTCCAACGGTTGTAGCTAGTCCTTTGACACTATTCCTAGTTCTTTTGGTTTAGAATGAAAAGTCCTAACCATGTTTTCTATAAAAAAAAAAAAAAATATATATATATATATATATATATATATATATTTGATTAAGGTGTTAAAAAGTTAAAAGAAAAGTCATCAACAAATAAAATTAACGAAAGGTATTTTATTAATAAAATGTTATTTACATTTAATACTGATTTAAATAATTGAGAATACATACATTGTTTTACAAATGGATAATATTTAAAATGTTTGGCATAGTTTATTCTTTTTTACTTCTCTTCTCCTTAAGAGGAAAAGTTGAGCCAAATTTATTTTTATATAATTTTTTTACCAGCACATTTTTTTTAAAAAGAAATAAGTAGCTTATTTTTAAGAAAAAACATGAAAATGGAACTTTAAAAAATCTAATTAAATGAGTTTTATAAAGGGAAATGATAGATGTTACCAAAAAAATCGCGTAAAGAGACGAATGTTGATTTATAAGAAATCCCAACCGTTTATTTTATCGATAAAATTTAATAACTAAATTCTATTTAAAAATATCTCAGCCTTAGATAATACATTTCGTGCAAGGTTTAATTTGTACCAAATAGCATCTCTCTTTTATAAAACTCGTGTGTTCATGATGGTTAATTAGATTGGTTTTAACAATGACAATGTGAATACAATTATATATAAACGTTCAAGAAAGTGAAATATGTGGTTTATTAACAATTCTTTATTTTACCGTTACAATAAATTTTAATCATGAAATGTTTGAATTAGATTCTAAAATAGTAATTGACAAAATAAATATCACATGTGAAGACCTAAAAAAATTGAAACATATTATTATCGAGTATAAAAAATTTAATTTATTATTCATCCTATAAAATAAGATTTATTAAGAAATAAATTAATAGAATTGACCATGAGTTAATAAGAGTCACTCCATTATTTCCTAGCCTTTATTCTAATGATAATGTGATTTCTTATATTAAGTATTTGATTTATAATAAAATGAAACAATTACTATTCAATAAAAAAAAAACTTGTGCAAAGTTTTATCCTGTACATGTGCCTCAATTCGAATCCTAATGTTACTATTCAATAAATAAAAAACTTGTGCAAAGTTTTATCCTGTAAGTGTACCTCCATTTGAATCCTAATGTTTTTTTTTTTTTTTTTTTATTACTGAAATGCGAATCCTAATGTTATACAGACAATATTTACGCATATTTATCACCCATTTTTCATTTTCTTATCTGATTTACCTTCCCTTTTGCAATAACTTTCATCTATATATATAACTTCAGTATATTAATATTCATATTGATGATTGATATGCAATAAATTCATTTTGAATAAATTTCTCTTTAATAATTATATTAATTTATTTATGTCAGAGACAATTGATTAATGTATTGAATGGGTGCAAAAATAGACCATCAATTCAGATATGGGTCATATTACAAGAAAAGAAGCAATGCCCAAGACCCATTCAAAACACTCGATTTTCTTTCTTCACCCAGACCATTTCTTTCTACACCTTGCAATAAAAGGAAAAAAAAAAATACACTTCCTTAAGATTTATAAGGATTGTCAATCTGTAAAGTCCTTTAAAAATAATGGTATAATGCAGGTTTCAAACCTACGACCTTTGTGTTATTAACACAAGTTCCAACCAACTAAACTAATAGACCGATTATGTTAAAAATAATTAATATTACTATATATAGCAATAAAATCTCTAATGTATATTTAATACATATAAGTTTACATAATAAATTTTATAACAATTCATTTTGATATAATAATGCACTTTTTTACATATATAAATTTTAAATAAAATCATAGGTTTAATAAAAAAAATTATATATAAAAAATACATTATTAGATCAAAATTAATTATTACAAAATTAATTATGTAAATTTATACGTGTATTAATATACATTAGAAATTATAGTGTTATGTATAATAACATTAATTATTTTTAACATAATTGACCTATTAACTCAATTGATTAAAATGTTATGCAAATAATGTGAAGGTCACATGTTTGAGACTTCATGTACTATTACTTTTAAATTATTTCGTAAAATATATTTTTAACATAACTTATGAATATAAATCTTGTAGATTATCAATTTGTATCGAATATAGGTAAAAGTATTTTTTATTTTTCACTCTATGTTGGGTGTATAAAAAATGTGTTAGGTGCAGGAAGCAAATGCCGCAAATGACACTCCGCCGGGCCCAAAAGCGTACCCGATGAAGAAGGCGTGATATGTGTGTTTTGCAAAACCCTAAACGCATTAAGGTTTGGCTATAACCAAGAGCTCGCCTCGCCGTTTCTCACATCGATAGTTTCAAGTCTCGGTAAGATTTTCTTCCAATTCCCAAGATCCTCAAGCCTACACTCTTTAGATTGGTATCTATTGTTATCGCTGTCGTATACTCCAACTTCCATTTAGATTATCATTATAGATTAACTTATGCTTCTTTTAGGCAATTTTATTCTTCCTTTGTTTTGTATCATGGAAAATGGTTTTATATAGCCAGCGAATGTGGAAATTGTTCGTTATAATTCATATATACATTTTTGTTTATTGTAGTTTTGACAATGGTGAGGGTTAGTGTGTTGAATGATGCTCTGAAGAGCATGTACAACGCCGAGAAGCGCGGGAAGCGGCAGGTCATGATTAGGCCATCTTCCAAGGTCATCATAAAATTCCTATTGGTCATGCAGAAGCACGGTATTGATTTGTTATGTAATTAATAGGAACTTGGTCTTGAATTGAACATAATAAGAACTTGTACCAGTGTTGTTGGCATGTTTTTTTATGGTGTGGTGCTTTGTAGGGTACATTGGTGAGTTCGAGTATGTTGATGACCACAGGGCTGGGAAAATCGTGGTTGAATTGAATGGGAGGCTGAATAAGTGTGGGGTTATTAGCCCTCGCTTTGATGTTGGTGTCAAAGAAATTGAAGGTTGGACTGCAAGACTGCTCCCCTCAAGACAGGTAACTTTAAAACCCAACCCTACTCAATCACACCAATGTCTTTGTCTTCCATATAATTACCTCTTTAACTGTTTGGAATACATTACAAAGCATGAGTATTGTGTAAATTTGAAGAAACTACAGCTGTCGTCAGTCTATTTTTCTCCTAAAAAAATTACTTTAAAGTGAAGAATATTTTTAAGAAATGTAATAATTAACGACTCCTAAACGTAGTTAACCTTTATTTTAAGCTTTCACTTTAGACACCAATGTATATTTTAGATGGTTAAATTCAACATGTTCATTGTTGCAATCCTTTTTTGTCGGTGTAATTGTTTCTTCATTATACATTGGTTATATAATTATAATGGCTCTCTGTAGGTTATAGTGTTTGGCCTGTTTTTTTAAACTTTTATCTTTAAAAGTAGTTTGTTCAATTAGTTCCTATAGAAACTCTATTCTTTTGGCTTTTGTTCGTTAGCAAAAAAGCTACCTTTGTCTTTAAGAGCTTTCTTGAAATTGTGTGTCTTACCCTTTCTTTCCAAAGGGAAGAGATGCACCAAAAAAAGTACCTTAAATTTAAAGAATGCCAACCTCTATCTGTATAAAGTATTGTTGTTTCCAGGTCAGAAAAATCAGAATATTTCTTTTGTAAATTGAAGTACTTGTAGAATTCGTATAGTAAGATGTGGTCGAAAATTGGTTTCTGCTTGGCCTTAAATAAAATAGCCTCATATAGTTTTTAAATTTTACGTACAGTAGGTTGTGTAGATGTGATATTGCTAACCCTTCTGTGATTAAACTTTATGTTGTCCGTTATTTTCTTGTTTACATATGGTTTCTCCTGTTTGCCCCTAAACTTTGGTTGCTCAAAATGATGCAGTTTGGGTATATAGTCTTGACAACCTCTGCTGGTATCATGGATCATGAAGAGGCTAGGAGAAAGAATGTTGGTGGTAAAGTGTTGGGTTTCTTCTACTAGGCTAGTTTTTTGTTTGAGGTTCGCTCTGATGAAGGTTTAGATTCTCACTGGTTTTGATGGACCATGTGCTAGTTTGCTAGCGCCATAAGTTTATAGATAGCAAGAGTTTTAATTATTATTTTTTTTTGCGGATTTTATTGTTTGTGAAAACGACTTGGTCACTCTAATCTTTATTTCTTCATCACAGTTTTTTCTCATAACAAATTGGGTTGGTCGATTTTGTTTAACGGGTATGGACATAGAATTGGCTGGGGCATTAGCAATGTCCGATGCATGGTGTTTGTCACATCAGCGGACGGTTATTGCCTCGTGTGCCTTTTTTAAAATTAATTTTTGCCACTGCAAATTGTCTTTGATAAATGTGGTTTCCAAAATTAATTAAGGTGGGTATATTTGTTTTGAGAAAGGTGGAAGCCTTTCATTTTTCATTTGCATAGAATTAATTCCTTGTGTTTCACATAATTTATTATTTATAAATAAGGTATTTACATATAGATTATTTTTAATTTTTAATGTATTAGCAGCTGTGGTTTTTCTTATTACTTTTGATATCGTTTTTACTTTTCAATTGACTAATTTACTTTTTAAAATTATACTTTTGAATATAATATATTATTTGATTTTGATATTTTAAAAAAAGTAAAGTACAAAATTTGTTTTGAACACAAAATCAACCTACCGAACTAGATTTTAAGTGTCTAATAAAATTACAATTTTGTTTTAAAAATACAATGTTAAAAGTAAATTGCTGAATTAAAAAGTAAGAACTACATTTATATTAATAGATATAAATTCATTAAATTATGTACCAAAAAATATTTCAATGTCATCACTAATCTAGCTAGAGTTAATGTTAATATATCTACTATTATTAATAAATATGTAATTCACTAAAAATCATAACTGATACAATTCAATGATTTTGTGATCATCTTACCAAAATCAGAAACAGAAATTTCACCAAATCAAATAAATAGAACTACAACATCGAAGAAGAATAAGAAAGGAGCATAAACATTTGAAAATCAATGTTCACTAAATTGAAATTCCAGAACCAATATTGACAAAAGAGAAATTGAAATTTCAGAAACGTTACAACAACAACAAAAATAAAAAGAGAATTTGAGAATCAATGTGAAGAAGAAAAAAAAGATCCGTTTTAGATCCTTCCGCCACAAGGCATCGCCGCTTCTCCGCCGGTCGTCAAATGCTTCGAACGAGCCTTCCGCCATTCTGGTGCAACATGGCTTGCAACAAGGCTCGCCGCTCCCAACAATCTGGTACCGCTTCCACTACCGTCGCTGTCAAGTGCTCCTAATGTTCCTGCCACTACTCTCCAGTTCCAGAATCGCTCGCAACAAGGCCTCGTCACTCCTGTCGCCGTCAAATGCTCCAAACACGAGCCCTTTCCTTTTTGCTGTTGAGTCTCTGGCGCTCATGGAGCATATAAACAAGGAGAGCGAGAGGGAGACTCTCGAGGCGACTATTGAAGTGGAAATTGAAGCATCAAGATCTTCTGAATACATGAATCGTGTTCTAAAAAATTGGGGGTGTTGCGTGGGAGAGATCAATCCAAAAATCTAATAAAAGTGGACTGAGTTTTTTTTTTTTTTATATAATTGTTTAAATGTCTAATTTTAATAAAAATTATTTTTATACATAAAATTAAAACTAATTTTTTGTATTAAATAATGATAATCTTAATTATTATTATAATATCAGAAATACAATTAATTTTATATAATTTGATACTAATTATCACTTTAATCATGATAATAAAACAACAAATACAATTAATTTTATATAATTCTATACTAATTAACATTGATCATTATTATAATAACAATATAAAAAATTAATTTTAATAATTCTATACTAATTAATTTAATGATATATGTATATATAAATGAAAAGTTCCAAGAGGGGGCTTAAGCCCTGTTCGCACCTCACTACATTTGTCTCTATTGTTATGGATGATGTGGAGGAGGAGAAGCTCGTATAACCCACTTGCACTACAATCTAAAATTGTTGTGATTCTGTTATGGGTTGAATTTGAAGCATAATAATAATTTTCCTGTGTAACAATTTATGTTACATATTGTGTTCGGTTGTTAAGAATAAAAAAAAATGAAATCACAATTTTGTTGTATAAAATGTACGATAAAATTGAAATTTGGTTGTGTTGCTAGAGACAAAAAAATACCTAGGAAGGGAAGGGATATGTGAGGGAAGGAGGGAAGACATGGAAATAAGAAAGGAAGGAAGAGAGTGAAAGAGGAAAGAAGGAAGGAAAAAGAAACAAAGGGTGAGGTGGGTGAACAATATGTGCGGAAACGAACAAAAGGATATTTTGGTATTTGTGCATTAAGGATAGGGATCAAAGTAATTTTGGAGAGAGTGATATCAATTCCCAGAAAAAGGACGGCCAAAGGCCCATTGAAACACACTCCGCTGGGCCCAAAATCAAAACCCTAAACGCATTAAGGTTTGGTCTAACCCAGAGCTCCTTCGCCTCGCCGTTTCTCTCATCGATAGTTTCAAGTCTCGGTAAGATCTTCTTCCAATCCCGAAACTAGATCCGCTAGCCTTATTCATTTAGATTGCTATTCCATTGTTGTCACTGTCGTATACTCCAACCTCCATTTAGATTATCATTATAGATTAACTTATGCTTCTTTTATGCAATTTTATTCTTGCTTTATGTTGTATCATGGAAAATGGTTTTAAATAGCCGGTGAATGTGGAAATTGTTCGTTATTATTCATATATACATTTTTGTTTACTGTAGTTTTGACAATGGTGAGGGTTAGTGTGTTGAATGATGCTCTGAAGAGCATGTACAACGCCGAGAAGCGCGGGAAGCGGCAGGTCATGATTAGGCCATCCTCCAAGGTCATCATAAAATTCCTATTGGTCATGCAGAAGCACGGTATTGATTTGTTATGTAATTAATAGGAACTTGGTCTTGTATTGAACATAATAAGAACTTGTACCAGTGTTGTTGGCATGATTTTTTATGGTGTGGTTCTTTGTAGGGTACATTGGTGAGTTCGAGTATGTTGATGACCACAGGGCTGGGAAAATCGTGGTTGAATTGAATGGAAGGCTGAATAAGTGTGGGGTTATTAGCCCTCGCTTTGATGTTGGTGTCAAAGAGATTGAAGGTTGGACTGCAAGACTGCTCCCCTCAAGACAGGTGACCTTAAAACCTAACCCTGATCAATCACACCTTTGCCTATGCTATTAATGGAATATTTGGTTCTTTGAATGCTATCATCCCCAACTGTGCTGTATGAACTGTCTTTTAATGCTGTGTTTCGGAGTTGGCTTTTGCGGAAGGGTCTGGAACAGGTTTTTTAATTCGAAGTTAAGAGAATTACATTATATTTAGGAAAAAAAAAAAAAGATTAAGACATTATGTAATCCATCGTTTTATTATTTATTTTTGAAATTCACACATTACCAATGTCTTTCTTTATAGTGTTTGGCCTATTTTTTTAATCTTTTATCTTTAAAAGTAGTTTGTTCAATTAGCTCCAATAGAAACTCTATTCTTTTGGCTTTTGTTCAATAGCTAAAAAGCTACCTTTGTCTTTAATAGCTTTCTTGAAATTGTGTGTCTTACCCTCTCCTTCCAAAGGGATGAGATGCACCAAAAAATGTACTTTAAATCTAAAGAATGCCAACCTACCTGAATTAGTATTGTTGTTTCCAGGTCAGCAAAATAAGAATATTTCTTCTGTAAATTGAAGTACTTGTAGAATTTGTATAGTAAGTTGTTCAAAATTGGTTTTTGCTTGTCCTTTAATTAAATTGGCTCGTATGGTTTTTAAACTTCGATGTATATTAAGTTGTGTAGATGTGAAATTGCTAACCTATCTGTGATTAAACTTTATGTTGTCCGTTATTCTCTTGTATGCATATGGTTTCTCCTGTTTGCCCCTAAATTTTGGTTGCTCAAAATGACGCAGTTTGGGTATATAGTCTTGACAACCTCTGCTGGTATCATGGATCATGAAGAGGCTAGGAGAAAGAATGTTGGTGGTAAAGTGTTGGGTTTCTTCTACTAGCTTTATGTTCGAGGTTCGCTCTGATGAAGTTTGAGATTCACCAGTTTTGATGGACCCTGTGCTAGTTTGCTAGCGCCATAAGTTATAGAGAGCAGGAGTTTTAATTATTATTTTTACCTTATTTTGCGCAATTTATTGTTTTTGTGAAAACGACTTAGTCATTCTAATATTTATTTCTTTATCATTTTTTCATTCCATATTGGGTTGGTCGTTTTTGTTTAACGGGTATGTATTTAGAATTGACTTGGTCATTGGTGGTGTTGCAATTGTATTTAGAATTGTTTTCTGCCATTCCGGAAGCAATATGGGAAGTGCAGGAAGCAATTCCGGATGTGCAGAAAAAACACCCTAGCGATGTTCGATGGTTGGTGTTTGCCTTATCAGTGGGACTGGTATTGCATCGTTTTTCTGTTTAAAAATTAATTTTAGCCACTGCAAATTGTATTCGGTAAATGTGGTTTTTATAATTAAGGTGGGCATGTTTGATTTTGAGTTGGTTAAAGCTTTTCATTTTTCTTCTAGATAGAATTAATTCATGATGTGAGATTCACATATTTTAATTTTTTAATGTTTTTAATTTATAAATATATTATGAACAGGGATTTTTATTACTTTTAATATTGTTCCTACTTTTCAATTAACTAAATGCTTTTATTTAAAAATTATTTCACTTAAATGGTTAAAAATATACTAATTAATTTTGATATTTTTGAAAAGGAGAGAGTGCAATATTACTTTTGAAGACAAAATCAAGTAACTGAAAGCATATATGGTTTATTTATATACCGAAAGCACTATGGTTGATTTTTCTGCAAAACATAACCAAATTATCGAAGTAAATTACAAATTTATTTTTAAAAAATGCAATGTTAAAGCCTTAAAGGTAAATTGGCAAATTAAAATGCAAGAACTATATTAAAAGCAAGAAAGTCATTGTTCATAAAAAAATATTGTGATTATCTTAATTTTATAATATTATTTTTTGTTAATCATGTCAGCACTTAACTTGCTAGAGTTAAGGTAAAGACTTAAAAAGAACACTAAGAAAATGTCAGGGATCTAAAAGATTTTTTAATACAAGTACTGAAATCAGATAAATTAACAATTACAGGAACTTAAATCAGATTTTTTTTAACCATGGTAATATTATATTTTAATTTTTAAAATACTGTTCCGTATGTTTTAATTAATGCTATAAGGATATGGATAAGATATAGTTAATACTAAGCAATAAGCAATTTTAATTGGTTATAAGATAATGCATTAAATTTTTGCATAAAGTAATAAATGCTTTAATGTTTTGTGTATAATATAATGATTTGAAAATATTTCCTTCTTTTTAAGGATTTCGTTAATGAATATTTCCGTAAATACTATATATAGTAAAATGTAATTAATGAAATTATTTGTTTCATTTGATATATTTTAATTATAGTAATACAGTATATGCATATTATGTATAATATAATTAATTAATATGAGCAACAGTATAAAAGAACCCAACACCGAAGAATTAATTCACTCTCTCCCTCAGCAACCAAGTGCACCTAGATTGAAACTCTTCACCACAGAATGAATTCTCTATTTCCATGTTTCATGTTGCTCACCCTTTTCTTGATTCTCATTTCTGTGTTTCCTTTGTTGACAAATCAAGATGAGATCATTGACTGCACAATTATTCTAAAAGCAGATCCTGAAATCCTGATTGCAAAAAACTGTGTTTAATTTTCAGAGGCTTTCTTGAAGTTGGCCTTGTAAAAGGGAATAGAAGCGCCGAATTTTCTAAGGGATTGGTGAAGACAAAATATGTTCTCGCCATTGCAGAGTGTGCAAACTTGTGGTACATCGAGGTGGCTGGTTGCATCCTTCAGGTATGCCATGAAAGGCTTAAAAAGTGATCCTCTATCTGCTAACTACGAAGCCAATCTGCAACCTGTGAGAGAGCCTTGGCAGCCGCACATGTTATTAGCCCTGAAATTTCTGCTCTTAATTAACCGTCGAATATCTTTTAGCTATATTGCTTTTCTAGCCGCAAATGAAGTTTCCTAGCAATAAGAAAATTCATGGAGTCAACTTGCACTAAGAATACATGCATATTTGTTGTGAGGAGGGAGAATAATTAATAAAATCAACTAGAGTTTAATGCTATTTGTTCTTGCGGTGTTGAGTGTTGACCACCATCTTTTCTTCCCGATGTTATGCATAACATTTTGTGTACTGAGATTGCTCTTCGTCTTCCTTTTATTGACTGAGTTATCTATTTTTTTACTTTTGATTGTCGAATATTTGTAACTTCATCATAGTACTTGGGCAATTATTTTCACTTATCAGTTGTTTAGTGAGGGTTAGTATGAATACCTAATTTTATTCGGGTGATCTAAATAAATAAATAAAGAGAAAATGATAATTAAGAAAAAAATGAAATAATAACAAAATGAGATAAAAAAGATAAATGAAGAACTTTTGTTTTAAGAATAAATAAATAAATATCCATACATACATCTGTATATAGTAATTAAATAATTTATTTTTAGTATATTGTTTTTCAATTTTTTTTCTTGTTTCTAAGGTTGAGTTTTTTTTTTAAGACCATAACCCAAAAGAATATAAAAACAGAAGAAGATTAGGTTACTCTCTTTTTACCATTGTCCTATTTGTTTATTAGGTTCAATTTGATCTTCTTATTTTAAAATTAAAGTTTCAATTAGGTTTATTATAATGGTTTAATTTGATCGCATTTTGAATCAAATTTGATCTCATTCTTGAGTTTCATCTTTTTTTCTGTCTCTCTCCATAAAGTACAATTTTTTTTTTGAAAAAAAATAAATTTTTAGTACTTTATATATATAATATTTTTTTCAAACAAAGAACAGATTTATAATTATGATTGAAAAAATGGTTACTTTATAAAATAGTATTTTCAATTTGAAAACATGGTTACTTTTCTTTGAAAAATATTTCCAATTTTAATCAAACAAGAATTATTTCTATTTTACATAGAAGCTCTTATAATCTTCATCACCAAAATATAATTATATGACTCATTTATTTTTTTTTCACAACAACAAAAATTTCTCATTTATATATACACACATGCACAAACACACGATTCTTGTCTTACGTCAATTTATCTAAAATTGGACAATTTTTTTTTAATGATGTAAAGTAATTTTACATTATTTCTCGATCACAAATGATTATTATGTATGACAAATTTATTAATTTTTTATGATAATTACTTAAAAAATAATATCAACAATAAATTATGATTAAATGATAATATAAAATTATTTTATAATATCAATGTATGATTATTAAAAAAAATTAGTTTATCTTGTTGTCTTGAAGAAATTTATTGCCATCAATTTTGTATTAATACTTTTAGTTCTTATACACTCTTTCTAATTCTTTTATTTTTATAAAAATGTTAAATTTTAATTTTGATTCTCTTATAATTTTAAATTCAAAATTTTAATTTTCTTATTTTTTTTTTCTCTCGTGATTTTGGCTTCCTATTTTAAAAAACACTCAATTTTCCCTATGTTTATTTTTTTGTCAAATTGAACTCTAAATCTAATATGTTCACTTAAAATATCATTAAAAACATAATTAATTTTAAAAAAATAAAAGAAATAAATATATACAAAATTGAAAGTCAAACCAAAATTGTATTTTTTTTAATATAGGAACTTAAATTGTAATTTAGCCTAATAAATATAAATCTCGAATGCATTGCAAAAAACTGTTGTATAGTTAATGAAATTGTTTTTAAAATATTAAAATTAAAATGCAATAAATGCTTTTTGGACATATTTATCTTTAATAATTAATTAATTATTAGACAAATATTATGGAAATGCTTTTATTGTTGACAAATATTTTGAACATATTTATGTTATAAAAACTTGACTTTATTGTGAGACAGCCCGAGTGAGCCATGATTTCAAAGACTCAAACCCACTGTTTTATCAGTGCGTTGACTACAGGATTGTGATAGTGTTTAAACTTTAAATATGATAGAAAAGTCATTGATAATACATTTTAAATTAATATATATTTCTATACAATTTAATTCTTTGACTTTTTAAACTTTATAACATTGTTTTTTTTATTAGTATTTACAGTAAAATATTTTTAATCAATGTATATTTTTATGTAATTTAATTACTTGACTTCTTCATATATAT
>PYAF01000142.1:3754980-3801277 GCA_007407185.1 Glycine tomentella | reverse complement strand
TTATTAAAATATAGAATACAATAAATGTATTTTGAATAAATTAATCTTTAATAACTAGTTAGCTTATATTATTATTAATTGTTTGAGACAAATATTTTGAAAATGCATTTATTTTGAACATATTTTCTCTAATAAATAATTAATTTAACTATTAAAGATAAATATGATCAAAATGTATTATTGGATTCTATATTTTAATGTATTTTTTAAAATTAATTAATTTATGTTAAACAATTTTCTCACTTAAAATATTTAATTTATTCATGTATAATAAATATGCTTATAATCAGTCCAACAAATGGTACCCGTTTGTTTCTTCTTTTTTTTTTTTAAAAAAAAAAAAAACCGTTGCATAGTTCATTAAATTGCTTTTATTATTTTAGTTTGTCCTTGAAGATAGTGTACAAAAAAAGATTAATATAAATATATAAAAAAATCTGTCAAACATTCACTTCTTCCTTTGTCAGTACTTGTGAATTGTGACGCCAAGAGCTGAAATCTCAGCTATTTTTTGTCATCTCTATTTTCAGGTTGTCACTTACTCTTATCTTGTCCATTCCTTTAACTTTTGTTGTTGTGTTATATTATTTTGGTTTTATACTTTCACTTATATATAGTGTAAACCATTTATTTCAATTCTAGTATTTATGGTTTCATTGTGTGTAATGATTGTTGTTGCCAAGTCAAGAAAACCATTTCAAAGACTAGTTACAAGAGATTTCCTAATCCCTTGTATAATAAGAAAAATCTTCATTCTACTGTGTGCCCGAGTGAGCCATGGTTTCAAAAACCCGAACCCACTTTTTTTATGTGTGTTTTGAGCATTGTTTTCAAAATCGGATCACATCAGCCAATTTGACTGGTTCAATTGGGAACTGGTCTGATGTTGGTTTTGAATATTGTAAAAAATCTGAGGATTTTAGAATTGTTGAGAACCAGTCAACAATCAATCAAATCGTTGAAAAATAGACCAAAACTGGTGCTGAAAATTGGTTGAATCGCTATTTTTTATTTTTTTTAAAATTTAATATAAATATTTTAAAGATAAATAAAAACACACATTTAATGAATATTTAAAATAGATATAAATTATTTTATCAATTATTATTAAATTTTTCTTATAAAACATTTAATTTATTATTTTATATTTTGTATATCTTGATTGTATTTATACTATACTAATTATTTTTTATTTTATTTGTTTTAAAATGTAAACTTGTTAGTTTATATATGGACATTATTATATTCTGTTAAGATTTAAACTTAAGTATTATGATATATTTGATTAAAATTTTATGTATATTTTGAATGTTAAGAATTTGAATAATAATTTTTTGTTTTAGTTATTATTATTATTATTATAAAGTATTGTGATATTATATTTATTTAATATAATTTTATAAACAAATTAATTTTATTATTTTATTAATACCGATTTGATTAAGGTTTGAATTGTTGAATCTTGAATCAATATCTTGATTGATTTCATGTGTGATCCAATTTTAAAAATATTGGTTATGAGTACATTTGGTTTAGCAAAGCAAGCAACAAACCACATGGATTTATTAATTGCATTTTTGTGAAAGAATGAGAAAGATTAATGAGTTATTTACTCTGTGTAAAATAAAGAGGATTGACTTACAGATCAATAAATAAAAGGATAGCAGATAAAAATAAAAATAAAAGATGATGGACTTGGCTGACCAAGTTTTGGTGTGAAAGCAACTTTGCTTAATTTATTTGGGCTTGATCGAGTAAGAGATTGTGTTAAACTGTTAGGGCTTTTGGATTGAATAATTTTTTTCCTGGAACTGGAAAAAAGGCAAATAAGTTATATATTTAAATGTCAAACTGCATGTGTATTTAGTTTATTACAAGAGTTTATTGCTTTTAATTTTGATAATGGATGTTTATGGTATACATGGATCAGGCAATTACAGACATGGATGCAAACAAGCAGCAGAAGCATGATGAGGGGTTCGATGGTCTACCAGACGAACTTGTTCAAGAGATTATAACCAACCTGCCGATCAGAGAGGCAATTGAAACTAGTTTAATATCCCAACGATGGAAGGATCTATGGAAGGGTATCTCAAACATTGAGTTGGAGGAAGGAGATGGGAGGAGACAACAGTTCACAAACTTTGTGGAAAAAATTCTTGCAGTTTTTAATCCCTCGCTTCTTCGAAAATTCTCCCTCATATGTGAGGTAGTCAGAGACACTCCTCAGGTTAATCGGTGGCTAAGTGGTTTCATCAAGCCTAACATTGAAGAATTAAGGCTTGATTTTGAAAGAGTTGAGGAACCATTGGTCTTCCCTGATGAGCTGTTTAGATCCGAAAAATTGACCCATTTTGATCTTAGTATGCCGCATGTTATCAACCTTCCTTCTTTCATTAATTTTGTCCCTCTTAGGACATTGACTTTGAAACATGTGATATTCCCAAATACTTGCTCAACTCAACAACTTTTCACTGCTTGCCCCTCCCTAAAGGAGTTGACTTTGATAGATTGCATTTGGATGCATGTTGGTGCTGTTTATATTGTTTGTCCATCGCTTCAGAAGTTGGTCATAAGGGAGTGGAAAGATGACGATGATGATGAAGAAAATATTGATGCAGTTGGTCAGACTCAGAATAATATTATTCAACCTTACTGCCAAATAGTGATCGTTGGAAATAATAACCTGAAAAAATTCTCTTATGACGGCGACATCCTAAACGATTATTCCTTATATTCTACAACATCGATCACTGATGGAACTGTTGAGGTTCAGCCACCAAAAGCCAATACATTGCACGCTGGTCATTTTGTGCTCAAACTTCTTACAGCCCTCTCACATGTGGAAAAGCTATCCATTTCTGACTTTGCTGCTGAGGTAATTCATTTGCTCGCTCTCATATAATATATATATATATATATATATATATATATAAATGTATTTTGCTATCTTGAATCTGTTTGCGCATATATATATATCACAGGCTCTATCTCATGCATCATCTTTAATCCCGTACATTCCTTTGTTCGAAAATTTGGTTGAGCTTCAAGTGGCGTCAGGAGCACCAATGAATTTCGCATGTGATGCCCTGCAGACCATATTGCGGCGCTCACCTAATCTTGAAGCTGTTGACTTCGTTATGGTAACTTAGTTCAAACTTCAAACCACAATTATAATAATTGTTTTTTGTTTATTTATTTGCAAATTAACTGCTATTATGACTTTTTTTTAGTTGTTAGTAGAAATATTATTTGGATCTACCATCTCTTTCTTTCTCCCTTGGTTACCAAGTCAATTAACCTTAATATAATTCTTTCTTTCATTTCATGATAACTAATATATGTATATGTGTTTTATTTATATCCAATTCCAGGGGGTTTGTCTGGATAAAAATGTTGTAAACAAAGTTAATCCATTGCCGCCATGCTTGGAAACAAAGGTCAAGACCATAAGGATCTATGGCTTTAGAGGGAGTGAGGAAGAGATGTTTGCCATCAAATATTTGTTGCAATCAACGCCGGTTTTGGATGCACTCTGCGTTTACATCAATGCATGTGAGTTTGACTCTGGTGCGGGCTCAAAGAGACTAGACAAGTTGTTTAAGAAGATTGGACGATTTCCTACAGCTTCAGTAGATTGTGGGATATATTTTGAATAGAATATCAGGTTGAATTGTTGCGTTGTTCAGTTTAACGAATAATGATTTAATTTGCTGCGCATGTTCCATTCCGTGCTGTTTTCCATCTTTTTCAAGTTAATTTATGTGAGAACCAATCATTTTTGCTTCTAGTTCAATGTGCGTTTGGGGTCATCCTACTGCAAAAACAAACACACTGCACGCTTAGATCTTAAATCCTATGGCATCCCAAGAATTATATATGCTTTTATCGCTTCTCTTGAAAGATGAAACCTCCAATACATATGATTTTAGACGGAAGAAGTGTTGAACTCCTGGTATAAAACTAGTAGAAGTTCTACTCATTCTACTAATAATAAGCACGGGAGAGGTTTGTTAATTTATCAAAATGTTGGGAAATAGTATATTTAAATAGGATTCTTTTTAAAGATATGGTTAGCTGCCTGTAGTTCATCTTTTTGGTCCTTGTTCTTTTGAATTTCTGAAAAACATCAAAATTAAGGGCTAAAAAATATTAGATAATTGATCAGGCCTGTATAGTAATTAAGTTTCTTACGAGAAAAAAAAAAAAACTATAAAACCCAAGGGGCCGGGGGTGTGATAATTGTTTTTAGTTGCTGCACTTTTTGGTGCATGCATATACTTCAGTGGAAGTCCACTCCAAACAATAAAGGGAAACATGCTAATATTATTTTTTTTCTCTATCTGAATACAGTTTTTTTATAATATTCTGAAATGTGAAATTAATTCCATTAAAAATATTGAGAATAACTATCTTAAGATAATGTTGTTAGACTTAGCATTCTTCAAAACAATGTTGCTTTATTGGAGGACGAATACTTGCATGACAATTGCTTTCTTCGTTGCCAGAGGAGTCTTTTGACAATCACCTCTGGTGAGTGCATTGAGTTGAGTAAGAAATGCAATGATCGATAAGAGCATATTCACCAAAGTTTCTTTTATATTTTTTAATTATATTTCACATTTTCATCACTTTTCTTATTTTAAACAATCCAATTAAATTTGTACTCCAACCAAACAATTCACAAAAGTTTATCAAATACACCCAATAATATTTACTTTTTACTCTTTGAAGTCATCTCCTTGCATTTTTTTAATAAATTTATTTTGAAAATGGACTCTGTACAATGAGAGAACCGGTGTTGTAGCTAGAAACTTTGTTTTGGAATGAGACCCGTTGAGATGCTCTCCAACGGAAAGAAATTTCTTACAAAGTTGCTACTAGTATTTCCGTCAGAAAGACAACTCCCGTTATAATAGCTCTAAATAGAATAACATCACATATGAGGTGTGAACTTGATACATATTGATTAATTGTGTAGAGCATATGTATCTTTTAATAGAGATAATCCTCTCTAAATATTTAATGCATATATAACACTACATGCAAGATTTGAATTTGAGATTACTCGTTCAATTAGAATAATTTTCAATCATTTATTCACTGTTTAGTGATGATACATATTGATTTATTAAATCAAACTAGTGGATGCTATTTAAATTGAAGGAGACTTTAAAAAAATGAAAGTGTGCATTTAATTAAACATTAAAAGAAACTAAAATGAAATATTAAGTAAGAAATTTAGTCAATTGATTTAGATTTTGTCACTAATTATTAAAGATCGAGGTCAAGGGTTTGATTTCACAAAATATTCAAGTAACAAGTTAACTTTTACCTAATTCAAGGAACTGATGCACAAGTTTATGATCAATTTGTGCTTTAGTGCTCAAGTTAACTTCTTTTCAAAATATTAATTCGTGTTTAATTAATTCCTCGACATATAACCTTTTAGCCAATATAAACTAATTAATTCCTTAATTAAAATTATACTATATAATTAAGGTAGAAAGGTAAAAAAATAAAAACCACAAATCATACCCGGGCCGATGATTTTCATTTATAGACAAACAAAGAGCGTGACCTAAAATAAATCAACAAAACAGTAATTAAACATATCATTTTCCAAGCACTATGAAAGTTTGTGAAATCATTAGACGAGTAATAATTGCATACAAAGTACAGTATTAGGTTTAAATTTAAAGGCTAAACTATGAACAAAATGCTTGAACTAAAAAAAATACTTCATCACAATTCCGCTCGGATCCCTCAAGCCCTAGCAGCCTAGCTTAAAAAGAATTTAGTAATCCATGATAAAATTTAAAAAATACTATAAGAAAAGAATAAGAAATTCCCTTATGAAGAAAATGAATGCAAATATGTTTTTCTAATTCTTCTTTTCTAAATTTCACACTGAATAGAAGTATCAACATGAATTAACTCAGTTTACCGTAGTCACCATAAATTAATGTTTATGTTAGCATTCCCTTTCCTCCAATTTAGTCTGTGTTTGTTTTTTCTGTTCAACACCTCTCAAACGGACGTTCAAGGAAAAATAACAATTTGTTATTTCTCATAAAACAGTGTTTTAGAATGAATTCCCACTAGATGAAACTATAAAGCAAATATACCCTTAGAACACCCCCCCCCCCCCCCCCCCCCCCCCCCCCCCCCCCCCCCCCCCCCCCCCCCCCCCCCCCCCCCACCCCCCCCTCTTTATAACTTGGTGTTTTCAAATATAACACAAATATGCGTCATCATGTTGGGATTGATTTGACAGGTGACTCACTAGATTTTAAAAAATATATTAAATAAAATTAAAATAACAATATAAATACAAAAAGCTTTAGAATATACTAACAATAAATTTAAAAGATAAAGAAATAAAATAAACAGTAGAAAATTAAAAAAATTACATTGCATTTTTTTCACGTCCATAGACAGACGCCACTTAAAATCCTGCACCTAGACGATCGATTTTTTTTACAGGCAATTGGCAAAACAAGATAAAATTCCATAAGATTTCAACCTAAAATGGACATAAATATAAAAATAAAAGATAAAAAGATCATAAGAAAATTACTAAAATTAAAAGGACGGAAAGCAAAGTAAATTGTATATATAACATTTTTCTATTATTAGTTGGTTGAAATTGATTGAATTACTAAATGTTTTTTTTGTGAATTTTAGAGTATTTGAAAGACAATATCGCTAAATATATAAAAAAAAGTATCGTTAATATTTTTCTTATAAAAAAGATATTTACTAAGAGTATTTGCATTGCATGGATCAAAATGATACTTAATAGTTATTAGTTGTAATTTTTTTCAAAGCGTAGCCGTTGGGTTGTTTCTACTTTGCTGTTAAGTGTTAACTGCAGATGTAAGATTTTACTTAATGAAAGAAAAGGGCTTTCTTCGTCACTCTACCGTCTTCCTTCAATCCTTCCATCTCTCTCTCTCTCTCTGCGCTTCAAACTACAAAGAATGGCGGCGTTGTCCCACTTCTCTCTGCTTTTCACAGTCCTCCTTTCTTCCATTCTCTTATCGAATCACTCAGTAAAATGCGACGACCGTGGTCAGTACTCTCATTCTCATACACTCTCTTAAATAATATTTGCAACTTTTGTCTTTCTTACCTTCAAATGGGTTTCACTTGTTATTGTCAAACTGTTATTATATCATTACTTTCTCTCGCCGTGCCGCGCTGTGCTTAACTCTTATCAAGTCTTCTTCTTCAGGCTAATAGGTCTTTTTCTGTCCTTTAATTTTTACCTTTTCTTCTTGTGCTTGCTTGAGTTTCCAATGGAAAATCTGAGTTAGATCTGTTTGGGAGAACGATTGATCTTACATCACCGAATTTTTGTGGATAGTATATATATTTTTTGAATGTTAATCTTGCAAAGATCTGCTTATTTGAGTTGATAGCTGCTGAATAACAAATTTTCAATTTTCAATTGCTTAATGTTATTTCTTGTCAATGCAGAGTGATTTGAATTTTTATTTTCAAATTTGTGTATGAACATGTTGACAATACGGTCATTGAGTAACCTAATCGTCTAGTCTACTTCCATACCATAGGGTTCCATGTTACTAGTGATCAGATTTTTCATTAATCTTGTTTACAGAATCCTCTTCCACTTATTTCACATATAGTGACAGCATCAGATTTTTTGGAATTAAAATAACTTGTAAATCAAAGAGTTATATTTCATTTATATTTGAATGCAACTTATGAGTGAAATGTCTTTACAGATCACACGGCGTGTTGATATGTTGTCTAGCCATTTTCTGTTTTTCATGTGAATCTATGTGGTCATAGCACCCACCATATATCAAATAGTAAATAGTTAAGTCAGACTAGCTATGTTCCATGAAAAATCCCTCCTATCATCCTATGTCTCCTTTCCTTGCAAACATGCACACATTGAAGTTCACATTTTGAGATTGCACTAACTTTAATATCCCATTGCAGACGAGGAAGATGATCTTTATCAGGGAATCAACAAGTATAGGGAATCATTAAACTTGACATCTCTAACAAAGAACGATAATGCAAATTGCTTTGCTGATGAAATTGCTGACCAGTTCAAGAATCAACCTTGTACGAATACCACAGGCGCAAACACAGTACCAGGCACAGAGCCTCGGTTCTCCAACTACCCAGACCTTTTGAATAAATGTCATTTGAATATTTCTAACACGAGGGATGGAATTGTAATGCCTGCTTGTGTTCCTGGCCTGGTTTCGAGCATTGTCCTCACAAATTTCACGCAATCTCTCTACTCGGGTAATCTCAATGACTCCAAGTTTACAGGAATTGGTATTGGTTCAGAAGATAACTGGATTGTAGTCGTACTGACCACTAACACTCCTGAAGGAAGCTTTGTTCCTGAGACTGAGACTGACAGTGGTGCCAATTTCATTTCTAAAATTGGATTGATTTACAGCTCAATGCTTTTGTTAGTTGGTAATCTTTTCCTGTTGTGAACAAGAGGTCGACGTTGTTCCCATTTTTGTTTTGTTTTAGTATTTTCAATTTAGAGGCCTTGCTACCTCCATCAAGTTCTTACTAATCCGTGCCCAGGAACACTGAAAATAATGTAGACAACCGTTTTTCTAGTGAAATATAGATGGTTGTGGTTACAAAGTCTTGTTTCAATATTGCAAGTGTCTGTAGGATGCTAGAGAAGAGGAATAGGGGGTAACAGCATTTCTCCTCAAAGGTTGTTATCTTACTGTTGTCATTACCAACAGTTTCATTTTCTTTTCTTTCTGTTTTTTGAATACTTTACTTTTGCCAAATCAGAATAGGAGGCAATAAATTGTAGCATTGATGACAGCACCCTAGTACTTTAATTTCAAAATGGAAATTATGTTGCTTATTTGATATTGAGGCTGCTTAGTGTGCCATGCCAAAACCATTTAATTTTCAAAGGTGTTTAAAATTTTGACAAAATACGGTAAACTGGTTAATATTCATATCAGTGTAGACTGTTGGACTGGTAAACATTTTTTCCATCTTGAAGAGTCTCATCTAATCCGATTACTACTACCATTAGCATGGCAATGCAAAATACTAGTCCCAACTGGTAGAGGCATAAACATAATCAAAACTTGAAACACCTTTACGTTAGTCCTACACTAGGAATTCTATAACAGTTTTGAGTGTCCTGCCTCCTGCCATGAGAAGTATGGACAATTTCAAAGGTTTGGACTAACACAGGTTAAGTTGATTACATTTGTGGTGGCACAATGGGGCTCCACTGCTCCTCCAAGGCTACCAAGTGACATCCATGACATCTGATATGATTTTTACTATAAAAAGTCCTAACATAAAGGGAAGTAGTTGATCTTTGTAGTCTTTGCAATGCCTCAAAAATAGGATTTCTGAGCTAGAATTTGAAATGGAGTTTCATGCCTGTCTATGTTCTTCTATTACTAGCTTTAAAACTCCGTTTTCATCTCCTCCTCTCTTCCATATGTCCCCCTGCCCCGCCAGATCTTTTACAGTATACCATTTTTTAAAGTAAAATTTATGCAAATGCAATACATGGATCTAGCTGGTTCCATTAAAGCGAGTCTTCTCACTTGGCTTGGCAGTGTAAAATGAGATCTTTACACATTTTTGTTCTTCGTTTTTAAATTCTTGTTTCTCTATGTTGTGCATTCCTTGTGATCTGAACTAAATTATCATCTATTTTCATTTAAAGTTCAAGCTCTTGATTTGATAAGAGCTACCCAATTTTGTTACTGTCATTTCCCGCCATGATCTGATAAAGAAACTAGGAGGAACGCAACTCCCATAAATATGTCTATGTTTAATAATCCAAAAATATTCACCCATGCGTTGTACGGGTTACCCACGCTAGTGTTTTAACTTTTAAATGTTTGCTTGACATGTTGACATTATATCGCAGGAGGAGGAGGCTAGGAAGTAGGAATTCAACATTCTGACTCTTTAGGGCATATCAAGTTTTATCCGCTGGCTAATACTTAACCATAAAAATTACTTAGACTAATCATTTTAAAGAGGTTGAAATTATTCTTAGAAAAAAGAAAGAGGTTGAAATTGCGGAAACAGTAGAAGGCACGAATTTATGCCTTCATTTACTAGTTTCGTTTATAAAACCCAATTTGTCATAGTCTTCAGCCAACCTCCACATGTCTGTTATTTCATCTGCATTCACATGCCTTCTCTTGCAGGAATTTAAAAGTTTGGACCAATTAAGTTTAACATCTTCACCTCAGAATTTAAGTGGTTTTGCAAATTTGTATAAAAGATCCTCACGAATATGAATATTAATTCAACGAAGCAGAGGTATCCCAAGCCATATTTTGCGGCGTATTGCACAGGTGAAAACCTTCTCCCATTCGAAGAAAATCCACAAACTTGCAGTTAAGAATTTCCTTACTTAGGAAGTGATCATTTCAGTACTGTTCTTGACCAGAAAAATACCTCTGATCTCATTCTCACGATCTTGCCCCCCTTTGCCCCTTGTGCCGGGAACTACGACAAATTTGGTCAACGAAGTTGATGGCTTGTGTGAGTTTGTGATTTGTGAGTTTTGCCATCAGTTTATTTTCCCCTCCTTTCGGACGTGTGACAGTGAGATAAACGTTTGTATGTATAAATGGCAACGTGAATGCATAAAATTAAATGACCTTTCGTAAAAAATGTATGAACTATTCCATCTATGTAACGTAATTTTTTTAAAAGAGTTGAGATGATTAGCCATTTCAAAAGTAGATTCTAATTAGAATTTTAGACTACTACTTCGGGTGCAACGGTGTATGTTATTCAATCATACCACATGACTTACATAAAGACAATTTAGTTTGTTTTTTTTAATTAAATCTTAGGGATCTTTTATAAATCTGATATTTTATTTTTATTTTTAATTTAATATTTTATTAAAAGACACTTTTATTTTTAATTAATTCATATTCTTCTTATTTTAAACTAGTCTTTTCTTCCTTGTATATATTCTTTCTCATAATCAATAGTAAAACATTTTTGCGTGTCGCATCGTCATGTGTCTCCTACATGATCATTGACCAATCACTATTGCAAAATGATTGTTATCTTTATGTGTTGTGTGCAAAAGTTGAGTGGTATTAATATATTTTTTCTTTGCCTTTAAAAAAATAAAATACTCTAATTATATTTATAAATTGATCTCACAATTATTATTTATTTGATATTAGAACAGGTAAATTTTTTATCCAAAATTAGAACAAGTATTCTAATAAAATTTAGAAATATATTTTTTTAATCTTTATCTTGATTTTTTTAAAACAGGTTAGTGAAAAAAATATTATGCATTTGACAGGAAAAATTATATATATTTTTCTCTCTACCATGTATATGATAAAGAAAATCAACATAAAAATAGCAATATACATTTTCAAATTTTATTAAATATATTTGTTTTAATCTTGGATAAAAGATATAATTGTTCTAATGTTGGATAAAAGATGATTATGAGATCAGTTTATTAGATATAATTAGAGTATTTTTTAGAA
Source organism: Glycine tomentella (assembly GCA_007407185.1). Classification (NCBI taxonomy): domain Eukaryota; kingdom Viridiplantae; phylum Streptophyta; class Magnoliopsida; order Fabales; family Fabaceae; genus Glycine; species Glycine tomentella. The sequence goes on along the minus strand of PYAF01000142.1, from coordinate 3,789,755 downwards.
ACAAAGAAAAAATATATTAATAACACTAGATTTAATGAGGCGAGTTAGCACTAAAAACGGCGCGTGGAAAGTGCTTTACCGTTTATGATGGTGATAAAGATTATAATAGAAAAGAGAAGATTAGGTTTAAAATTAGAAGAATAAGAATTAATTAAATATAAAATATATTTTAATAAAACAATAAATTAAAAAAAATATCATACTTACAAAAAGATACTTAGACTTTAATTAAAAAATAAAAATAAAATAAAATTATTTAATATGATAATATAAATCACCTTACATTATTAATAATATATAAGTTACATCCGATTTATTTTTAAGTCACATCAAAATCAAAATAAGGTCCCAAGTTTAATGTGATCTTGCTGAAAACAGAGAGCAGAGCTAACGAGACTGTGTTAAACACAGTTTTTTCTTTTTCAGTAAAACATGCAGTTGAACTAGGCTTTTCATTTCCTTCCTTATTTATAGACAACTGAATTTATTCGTGTTTAGTGACTCCTGAAAGTTTTCTTCTTTTTTTATAGTTTCATCTATATAGTCATGATTTGTAGGTAAAAAAGATTTAATTATTTAATAGTTTTTTCTAATGGTTCGTTTAATTATTTGCTTTCTAGTTATTAAACTGGTCATTGAACTAATAATTCACAGGTCTAAACATGATAGCTTCGAGATAGAATTTCTATTTTTCTTAATTTATATTATTTCATATTTTTCAGTGAAAAAAATATTTCATATTCTATATGCATTTATAGATACTTATATAATATTTACAAAAAAAAAAAGATACTCATATAATTTACTATAGAATATTTCTTAATTCGTTTATTGAATGTTAATATGGCATAAAAAAATATGGTGTCATGCCACATTAATGGAAGAGTTCAGCGTATCTATATGTGCGATGCATTGATCTTCCTTTAACCCTCGTGTGTTCTTTTTGTTTTTTCTTAACAAAGCCACGCATGTTCTTTCATGAACTTGTGTTTTAGTGGATTCATTTTCTTGTTTTGCCGGGGGCTTCGGGCTCCTTCAGTTCATATAAAAAAAATAAAAAAATATTGTTTTGCCACAATGAATAAGTCCATGCACAAGAAATTAAGGAACATTAATTGTGGTATCATATATGTAATTTTGCTATTTAAGTTATCTTTATCTAAATGGGATGCATGTTAAACTAATTTAGAATGAAAATTATAATAAGAGAACTTTATCAGGCCATATTAGTGAGATTTTTTTTCTTTTTAGTTTTTGGTAAAATGAAAAATTCGTTCTCTATCCTGTATTTACTATGAACAAGCTAATTCTATATGTTGCCATTTTTATTTTCACCTATTATGCTAATTGCATATTTGAATTACATTATATTACTACACCAGTTATTATTATTATTATTATTATTATTATTATTATTATTATTATTGTTGTTGTTTAATCTTGAATTTTTGTACCATAAGTTCCACACACATCTTAGCTTATACCTATTTATGTTTCTCTTTTGTTATCACTTTCTTCTTCTTCTTTATTGTTTTATTTCAAAGTTTGTGCATCTTATGTATGTGAAAACAATATACAACATTTTTTTGCCTCTGTTTGTATGACATCACTTATTACCCCTGTCATATTCTTTATTTTTCTTTTCTATCTTTTCCTTGAGGATGAAAAAACCATTTTAATAAAGGAAAAATCAGCATTATTCATGACTTCTTCTTTATGTCTAATAGTTAGGGTTCTTTTAAAGTGTAAATTGCACATTAAGTTATATTTTTTATTAATCTTATTTAAATCATGAACGCAATGACTACTATTTTAATAATTTCTTAAAGTTCAGTTTGGTGTTTGTATATTGATAGATTTATCTGAATGGTCTTTGAACCTATCATTAAACATGAAGAAATAGTCATGTTAGATATAAACAATTCTCAAGTCTGAAGATCTTAAGCTATACAAGAGTTGATCCTTGATATATTTTGCTGAGTTGTTATTTTCCGCTCTGCTATATATGGTCTTATGGAATGTTGTTACAAACACTGTGATAGAGATTGCCACAGCCCACTAGAAAGGCTTCATAGAGTCATGACTCATGAGTATTCTCAGGAGGTACAATTGAAGCACTATAGAACGTAGGATATCGACATAGATCTAAGTTTACCTTTAATATAGTCTGCGTTGTTAGAGATATATAGCATTCATATAATTTCATTCAATAGCTTTAAGTTTTAGCCTTTTAGGAACAATAGGCAGGTAATAGGTGCTTGACATTAATCAGAACCTCTCTTATAGTCAAATAGTTAGGAATTTGATCTTTGACATCCCCAAATCTTAAATGATTATAATATTTTCATACAATTTTTTTTTATCTAAATGATACGGGAATGTGGTTCCATTTAAATTCAAATTTGGACTTTGAATGCAATCGATTGACGGCCCATTAGCTTCATTCTACTTATGCATGTGAACTGTTATGTGTCACATTTCTGTAAACCAATTAAACTGTTTCAAACTGAAATTGACAACTTTATTGACCCTCTTAGGTACTAGTTGTTTTCATTCTCACTGTTTTATTTATGACGTCGTCAAAGAAGAAAATGATTAATGTGGGTAGTGAAGGGGCAAGGATCTGTTTACATTGCCATATGTTACCTACGGGTTACCCAGTTTTGTCTCCGTGCTTCCCAAGTTAAGCTTAATTTGGGTTATTAGATTTTGCTTGCCTTGATTTTCCTAAAATAAATCTCCAGTAATTCTTTTTGTTCCCTAGAATTAATCAAGGCGATCTATTCGGATCTTTTATTTGCTCTCTTTTGAAATTAGTGTTTTGGTCAAAGAAATTACAAAAGCGGCACTTCTCCTTGATATCTTTTAAATCATACAGTGTTGATCAAAGTTGTCAGCAGGACCCCCCAACAATGAAAGAACATGATGAAAAGGAAAAGAAAAAATTAGGAACATGGGGCTGAATTTTGAATTATAAGAAAGGACTAATTAAAGTGAATGATAAGATGTTTGTGTTGGCAGAGGGGGACGCGTCTCTTTTTCTTTCTTTGGTAGCATAATGTGAAAGACCTAGATTCTGGGGGAGCAACCTGATACAGAAAATATGCATGCAAATTAATATCATTTCGTAGATAGGGTGAGAGAAACCAACATGAAAAAAGATGGGGAAAAAAGTGTCACTTTCAACAAAAAGCTCGACAATAAATTCTAAAAGGTTCACCCTAGTGGTTTCACCGTCAGTAACATTCAAGTCAATTAGGAGATCTTCACATTTGTACAATTACTTCACCCCATAAGATTCTTGGCGTTTATGAAATATTCTTGCATAAGTTTGAAACTTGATCGTTTTGGAAACATCACTATAAAACAGTTCATATTGCTTTATAATTCCTTTCAAGACCAGGGCTGAAAATTATGTATATTAAAAAGTTGTTCATCCACCAATCCCATGACAGACAGAGACAGAAAAAAAAGAAAGAAAACAGACACGTCGAGGAATCATCACAAAATCTTGTGAATATGGTCTAAAGCATACATGGGACCGTTAAGACCAACATAATGCTAAGAAAGGAAATGAAATAATAGATTGTCAATTATGCCTCCAAATTTTGAAGAATGTGTCGATTCTCCTGAATATACTCTTTTGTTTGGCATCTCTGACCCCCACCTCCTTTCACGCCAAAAAAATCTATTTGTTATGACAATATCATTTTGCAATACATGGACAAGCAAAACCATAGAAAGGAGCCTCTTTGTGCTTGCTACGTACTGTCACGGCTCTCTCTTTATTTATCATCATTGCAAATATTTAACCGTTGTTTCTTCTCGTGGATTAAGCAGATTTGGGCCCCTATTCTCCAACACGCTCAAAGTCGTTAATGAAATCTGAAAGCAAGGAAAGAGAATGTGGACCACTAACTTGCTTGTACGCGGAGGCATCAAAATCACCCCCACATATACTTTTTGATTTACCAGAATAAAACTTACATGTATCTTTTAAGTGTTTCGGCGATGTTTAATTTCTATTCAAAAGATGAATGTATATCTCACTATTAAATGAGAAAAAAGGTACCAACACTTTCTCTTTAATAAATTAATTTACACTTCTTGAACATAAGTGATCCTTTATTATTATTTTTATCTTATACAAATTTTTCTCAATTATCATAATAATATAGCATCCCTTTTCTTTGACCTCTAGCTCTCGATTATTTTTTTTTGTTGATAAAAACCCCTCTCCATTAATATTAAAAATATAATATTACATTTGTATAAATTAAATAACAAAGGGATACAAAATATTATATTATAGAATAAAGTTGACACAAGAGTGAGTCCGAAGGATACCCACGAGAGGACAGTTGAAAAATGAGCAGGCGTCCAAGAATATTAGCTTAGGAAGGAATAATTGATTTTTTTTAAAATATTATATATAAAAGGAGAGAAATAGAAATAAAAGAGAAAAAATTTCGATAAGATGGTGAGTTATGTGTTCATGGACCCAAAATATAAAATACGCTATATACCTATTTCAAGGGTTATATATATCTCTATTCTCTAGGTTGTGTGAAGTTCCAAGTAGACCTCTAGTTGGTTGCGACTCGCAAAGTGGCAAAGCTCGTTGGTGACACCAGCATAAACTTGTAACACTAAAGTTAATAAAAGCTTGAGGTGGTGATAGCGTGATTAAGGGAGTTCAGGTTAGGTACATACTTTAGAGGGAGAGTAATCAATGGCGAATCCAGGATCCTGGTTAGTAAGAGCAATTGAGAATAATAGATTCAAATATATAAAATTAAAGAATAAAAAATATAAAAATATAAAAACATGAGAATAGTGAATTCAAATATATAAAATTAGGGAAGACAAAATATAAAAAATATTAAATAATTATATATAATTTTTTAAAGTGAGAGAATACATGTGCACACCCTCACTATGTTGTAGAATGAGAGTAATGTTGCTATATATTCATACACTAGTTAATTGTGTGAGAATTCAGTTTGAGGTGAATATTAATTAGGTTAAATAGTACCTAAATATAGGTTAATTAGGTTCATGCATAGGAACCCTTAAGCTGTTTATCCCAGTCGAATAGTTTGATTTGAGGTACAGCAAGCATATAAGTAGCGCATTATATGTGACTAGTGAAATTCGGATCATACGCAAAACAAAGGCTTAAAGTTTGAATTAATTGCATTCACATTGAGCGTTTGAAAGATAATATGATAAAAAAAAAATATTGTTACAAAGATATTATAAAAATAGAAAAATTATACTTGTATAAGAAATTTGTACCATCTAAAGAGAAAACGAGAAGAAAGAATTTTTTTTTAAATATAATAAATAATGAATAAATAAAGATAGATACACCCAAAATATTGTATGAATAGTTGTATGTCTATCATATTTCTAAAAAATATTTATATAAATGATATAAATAATTTATTGTATTCTAAATCCTTACATAATTGATTGAATTGGAAGTATCTTATGATATTAGCTAATAAGTAAATTAATAAATGTAGAATAACATAAAATTAGAGTGAAAGGATACATAAAAAGAGTTTCTAAAAGGAAAAGAAAAAGGTAAAAGAGACTTTAAATAAATTAGTGACGAGGACAAAAAAGAAAAAGAAAAAACTAAACTTATAAACACTAGTTGAAATTTAAATATAAGTAATATAAAAGCTCTTATTATGTGTCAAACACTTTTTATTTTTATCAAATTAACTTTTAAGTTAGTAGAGTAACTTGTCAAACACACCCACAAACTACTAAATTAAATAAAAAGATAATTTAAAATATTTTAAATAGAAAATTATGACAACAAATCGAATTTGTATAACTTTAAAAGTAAACAAACTTAATTAACCACAATTAAAAACTAATATTACACGTAATCAATATAAAAGTACTGTTAAGTTAATATTATTATAACATTACTCATCTTCAATTCATAATCAAAGGATTAGTATTATTAGCAAGGCTTTAGAGTGATAGAGATATGCCAATGTAGGGAATAACCACATGTATATATAACGCACACGTGTAACTTGACTTCTCTCGAACAAGAGGATAGGCTTAATGCACCATCACACTCACATAGCTACATGCTTATCCGTTTCGGTAGTGAAGGACAGAGGGAAACCTCACTATTTAAATTTTAAGCCATAGCTATGAATTTTAAAAGGACATCTACCCCTTTTTCCTTTTGGAGCAGAAATTTTCTTTAGGTACTTGGGAAAATAGTAGTTGTAACAATCAATTTATGAAAGAAAAAAAAAAATCAATTTATGGCATTTTCCTTATTTCTATTTGTGTTTTAAATTAATATGGTCAGCAACCACACCCCCTTCTCGAATGGTATAGGTTGCATGAGGGTTTTCATCAGTTTCCCAATTTGTGAAAATAAAAAATGTTGAATACAAAGGCTAATCCAAGGAACGAACTAATATATTAGAAAGACGCGAGTTTAATGTCGTTATCAATGTAAGAAACTTATTTATAGATAATTTATAAATATTTCTTGTAAATATTCTTTTTGAGTCTTAAACTTAATCTTGATAAATTATCACGACGCACGCACCTAAACTAGTGGATTGGTTTGACTTCTCCAATTTTGTCCCCTTCGAGCGCTAGGTACTTGTGACCAAATTTGAGTGGATGTGGTGGTGGGTCTAAACTCTAAAAGTTATAAAACTATGGAAGATGAAAGAATGATTTCAACAAATGTTGTTCCTTTTGTTTGTGACGACATTGCAGGTTCGACCCACCAATAATGGGGGAAAATCTCTACTTTACAAGACTCAATCTTTCTTCTCCTTTCCAAGAAATCAAAGCATAGGCCATTTTCTGTTAGTTTATTCATAAACTTTTTTTTTTCTTATTTGGAGTTCAACAACAATACTTTTTTCCCATTAATATACAATTAAGAATGGAGGTGTATTTGCCGTTCAAAAGCTGCTTACACATTGAATTGTCCATTTGTTAGAAAGCTCATCCATCCATGCAAACTGACCAAACTAAGGAATGACGGGAAGAAAATAAGTAAATAAAGAAAAATGTCTAAGAAAAACCCTCCAAAATCACTTGGTGGAAATAGTTTGGAACAAGTTGTCAATTTTTTATTAAAAAATTATTATCTTTTCTTTGTGCCCAATGAGTGTTAATGCACAATTGGCTTTCTAAAACTTTGAGGAAGGAGGGAAGGAAAGTGTTTATTTCTGTTGCCAACAAACAAAAGCAAAAAGGCTTTCCAATGCTTAACAAATAAGAAAAACCAGATGCTCCCTTTGCAAAGATGAAACGAAATCCATTTTGATTTTGTTTGACGGGTATTCTAGATTTTTTTTTCTCCATATAATCTTACCATCTAATTTATCTCAGAATCATTAATTATGTTAATATATTCAAATTAAGGATAATAATATATCATCTAAGAAAAGAGAGAGTTAAAAGCACTTTGTTATGATTGATGCAGTATCAAGAATTTTCCATTCTTTCTTTAAAAAAAATCCATTCTTTCCATCCCAACCCCCCTCTCACTCACATGTCTTGTTTTTTTACATGGCATCATGTTCATGGTTGATATTTTGCATGTTGGATTGGATAAAATACAATGATTTGGTGGATTAATTGTATTGGCGGAATACTTATTTTTAAGGGGAAAAGCTGAAACCGTTGAATATCCAAATAATAGATTCTGAAGCCCACAAATTATCTTTACTTTGTGTTTGGTTTTAATCAATGACATCAGCAGTTTTAAAGCTTTGTGTTATGTCATAATTAGGATTTTAGAAACAATTTGAAAGTTAAATTCTCACTTTTTTAGTTAGGCAACATGTCATACTTATAATTTAGGGTGTAGTTCCCTTGGTTTAGAAACATGCGTCATTTTTTATAAATTCTTTTGTATCTTTTTCTTTAAAAAAATTGCATAGAAAACATTTAAAAAAATACTGATGGAAAATTGATAACTGACTTTTAATTTTATAGTTCATGATAAAATTAATTGTTAAGTTAACAGACAAATATTTATTTGCTTTTATATATAATAATATAATTTTTCTAATGGAAAGGATAATATTAATATGTCAAACATAACAATATCGTAGTAAAAAATAATATCTCACAATTATAATCGCAGTAGAAAAATAATAGAATTTGACACGCAATTTTAACGTAAAAACCCTCAACTAATAAGGAGGAAATTACAAAATAAAATTAAAGGAATGTTTTTATTAAGTAGAAGAAAATTTATAACATATCTCTAAATATAAAGAGAAAACAGTTACATTTTATCTCTTATATATATATATATATATATATATATATATATATATATATATATATATATATAAACCTTTCTCTACAAACTAAGAGAAAAAAAAAACACTTTTATAGTCTGTCTTGATGGGATGCTAAACCTCATTCAATGACTTATCATTAATTTATAGCCAATGATGTGAGTTTAAACATTGAATGTTCATTATAAATTTTTTACCCTCTTACCAATTTACAGACGGAAGATATGTAGAGATAGATTTTGCATGTCATTTTTTTTACATTCTATGTAACAAAAGTGGCTTTGCCTATTATGTGTGGTTTCACATAATTCGTAGTATTAACATAAAACTTCAGTTCATATAAATTCATAATTTATATACTAATGCTTTAATTGTCATTAAATAAAATCTATACCAAAGTAGGCAAAGCTACCTATATAGCCAACATTTAATGTAGTATTAAATTTTGTTTGTAATAAATCACTAGGTGGATCTAGTGGTGAGGTTAATTGTATAAATTTTTATTGCTGTTATTATAAATAAACAAAAAATTGTGTATAATGAATACTAGTATTAGCCAAATATATGAAGTGACAAATAGACAGCAACATCAAGGTTGCAAGATATCGGTAACCCATTAATATATATTGTTTAATTTATTTTATTTTTAAATATTATTGTTATATTTTAGGCTTGGAGAATTTGTCGTTACATATCCTCACAACTTTATAATGGATCAGTTTCTTCAAATTAAACTTAAAAAAGTGATTTAATTAAAAAAAAGAAAATTTAAAAGTATTTTTTAAAAATAATTTAGAAAAACAATACGTAAAAAAAAGTATAAAAAATACTTATTTTATTCAAACAATTTTAAAAAAAAAATAAATTTTAAAAAAACTTAAATAGACTGACTGAATATTTCGTTATATGTATTATCTCCAAATATATTTAAAGGTCTAATTTTCTTCTAAAAAAAAGTTTTAATTGTCTGATGTTGTTTTTGATTTTCACATATAAAAGAAACAACAATGATGGAATGATTGTATAAAAGATTTTGTTATCCGTCTATATTCTTATTAAAAATATTTTCTATGGATGATTCATATAATAGATATAAAACATCTCTAAATTTGGGATGTAATATATCATGTGATAAGAAGAAAAATGAGATTAACCTTTTATGTCTTATAATCTTAATTAATTTATATGGCCTCTTCGTGTATGTTTCTCGTAAAAGAGTTTAAAAGATTTACTTTAACAAATAGCTAATTTATATTTATATTATCATGAAGCACGTTGAAACATTAAAATTTAAAACTATTCCAATCAAATGGTAATTAGTGGAAGGCATTGTGTGGTGAACATGAGGAGAGAGATTTGAGCGATCAGAGATAGTTTTCGGCTGACTCCAATTACGACACCTATGAGGAGCCAAGGACTCCAATGTTCAGTAAGAAGTAATTAAATAAGTGAAGTTAGTTCATACCCGTGAAGGGAGTCCTTATATAATGCATGGTGCATGGGAGAAACTGTTAGATTTGTTAGCTTCCACATGGGAAGTTACGTGGTTGAATGCATTTAAAAAGTGCATAATTTGTAGGTTCGTGTTATTACCAACTCTCAGTGTATTCGAGTTAGACACAAGTGTCGACTTTGGTGATGTGTTGTGTTTGCCATGTCTTTGGAGTCCTCGTCTCAAGGAGGTGACACAGATTTAACTATAAAAATCGTTCTAACCTCCATGTTCGTGTTGGAACATGAGAAGAGGGTCTCTCTTTCTAACATTGGTACAGGTTGGTGGTGCAATTGTGCACATGGTGGGATGGGTTCAATTGGGAGCATGCGACCCCCTTACAAGAAAATCTTGCCCTAGTACCAACAACTTGACTTTCATTCATCACCCAGACAAGTTAATCATAAAGAAATACACAGTTATCGTTTTGTTTTGTTTCAGAGTCACGGATCTTTTGGTCCCCCCCAAATTGGTACACGCAGGTTTTTGGCCAATGGCCAACACAGTTTTGGTTTTCGAGATCGAAGAGCTACAACGAAAACGAATTTCATTGGAATAAGATCATTCATCCTGCAGAATTGTAGTGCATTTTTTTTATATATATATTCGAAGCATCAATCACTTTAATTTTTAATTAATTTTATAAAAATCTTACTTTAATTCTTGATTTTTAAAAAAACATTCACTTTAGTAAATAAAAAAACTAAAATAAAGTGATTAAATGTGTGTTTGGATTGATGGTGGATTGAACTCACACCACTACTATTTGAAAGCAACGAATAAAATTAAATTTTGAAAATTAAGAAACTAAAATTAAGATTTTATGATGTTATAAATTAAAGATATTGACACTTATAGTTTTAAGGCCGAAAATGGAACGTTACGCTTATTTTATATGATTAAAGTTTCCTTTCTCATTAAAAGTAAGATAAAAATAGTTTTAATGTACATTTTAATTTATACATTTTTTTAATTTTTGGTTTATTTAACTAATAAAGGGATATATATTATTTGTTTATATAATAATAATAATAATAATAATAATAATAATTATAGATGTAACAATCAAGACCTCTAATATTTAAAGTAAAAAGCATAGAAAAGGGAAAAGGAAACGAATAAAAAGCAGAAAAAAAGAAGAACATAAAAAGTTAAATATTTCAAATTGCGCCTAAAATTCGCTCGAGACACCCTTGTGCAGAGTTTTTATCACATGCATACTTTTAGTATTTGTCTCCATGCTATTTTTTTCTGAAAAATACATGATTTGATTGGATTATGCATGATTCAAGACACTAAATGCAAAATCATTATACAAGTATGCATGTCAAATTGCAAACCCATATCCATGGTAGCGTTATTTTCATTTCTCGGGTCTTTTGACTTTGAGTCTTCTCACGATTTTCTTTGGGTATAAATGAGCATTTCCATACTTGCATGTTAAATTAAATCCCTACATATGAAAAAATAAGCATAAAAAACTTATAAAATGGTGGATAAAATGAGGAAAAATGAAATAAACTCAATATTATTAAAAGTATTATGTAAATAACATAACTAAAAGTTATTTAAAAGAGTTCAACTTTTAATATTCATTCATAATAATCCCTGTTTTGTAATTTATATTTTTTGTAAAATTAAATTATGCATGCGGATTAATGCTGTGAGTTGTCCCTCACTAGTGTGTTACTGTCTGTTATCTCAGTGTGCTGTGCTTGTCCGAGAGACAGAGAGAGTAACGATAATAGTTAGCAACCACAAGCATGTTTAATGGGGAAAAATACTACTATTACATACATGTGAATTTATCAAGGTTAAGGCATCGAAATTGAGAAAAGGAGAAACGCAAAAAATGTAAATATATATTATTGATAGACAGAGTGGTCGAAAATGTAAATAAAATTTTATGAAGTGGTGACCAAACGAGGTTCCCCCCAATTTATTAAGAAATCATTGTTTTCATGGTCACCTTCTTCCTGGCAGCTGCTGCTTGGCCTCTCAACAACAGTCCAACTGTTGCAACCTTTGGTGTGTTCCCATCCACGCCCATTATTCTCAACAACAACATCAACACTTTGATCTTGTTCTTGTTGTTCCATTTTTTCTATCTCTTCTTGGTTATCCTCCACGTGATCTTGTGTTTCTTGAATATCATGAGTCCAAAAGCAGAGACGAAGGCGGCCAGGGCTCCTCTGAGCTTGGAAAATGGTTGGGACCACCTCAGTGAGTTGAAGCACTAACCTTCCATCTTCTCTGTGGGGCCTCACTCTTATCGACTCTGATCCTCTTATCGTTGTCAGAGGTGGTGGAAAACTCCGAGCTGCTTCACGCGCTTTCTTACTTTTCTGCTCCCTTGTCATTTCTGAAGAAGAAGAAGAAGAAGAAGAAGAAGAGAGCAAGTCATCAATGCCAGTATCAGCTGTGATGTCATCACTTCCTGTCTCATTCCCTAGGTTCTCCGTGCAGAGCTCCAAACTCTTGGGGCTGAGTCGCAGCAGCGATGATGATTGTTTCACCTCATATATAGAGTTGCTCACAGTAACAGTACTTGAAAGAGCTTGAATGGAGCTCCAACCTGTTGTGGTGTCGTCGGCTTTGTAAGTGTTTTCATCATCATAATGTGGCCTGGCATAATTGGATTCTTCCCAGAAGCAACAAAACTTGAAGGGTTGTTGAGGAGGAGGTTTTGGGGATGCCAACATAAGTCTCTGTATTCTTGACTGGCACACAATTGCAGCCATCTATACTATTCTGGATATATGAAAGGAAACAGAGATCAGAAGAGTATGTATGAGTGCAGGGATTGGGAATGTTTGATGGGCATTGCATGTGGGAGAAGTGAGGGGGGGGAGCTGAATTTGTAGGCCCAAAAAGGGCCTCTTGTTATGTCATCTACACAGCTTCGGATTGGGTACGGGACCCTTTCTTTCTTTCTTTCTTTTTTTCCATTTTTATCACGTTACTCGTCCAATTTATTATTTCTTTCTGTCTGTGCAGGTGTCGAATGATTTTTTTAAATTTTTTTTCGCCTTTTTCGCGCCACTTTTTGTTGAATTCTACAGTGCTCAAGTCCACCACACAATACAAAAGAGAATAAAAGAAGATCCCGTGTTGGTTGTTGTAGCTTTTGTTTCTCTCTTAATTTGACTCGATAATAATAAATATATTCCCCCAGTCTCAAGTCTCAAGTCTCAACTCTGCACAAACGAGGAAATCAATGTATAAAAATAAAGGAGGGTAAAGGGAAAAGTGGGTTATTCTTTTCTGCAAAATTAATTACCAAAAGAAAGCCAACAAGAAGGCCAGAGCACCGAGTGGATTCTCCCAAATATTGTCTGATGGTGATTGCTTGGTTTGCTTCCCTGTTTATGTCCGACTTCTATAAATAGTTTTTTTAGGCAATCCAAAATTCTCTATGGTTCCAAATCTCATAGAGTCAAAGTTTAGGCCGCCGGTTGCTATTAGATCTATTCCTATTTCTATTCTAAAAGAGTGATAGGACTAGTAGGAAAGAAACATCAGCCAACAAAAAAGAGAAATACTATAATCTTTATCCAAATTGACGAACAGAATGTTATGGGCTACATAATAATCAGACACAAAAGGATGTTTTACAAATTAACACCATCATAAATTTGTGACACAATAAATGGCGTGTTTGGTGCATGTTGGGAATATTGACTGCTTCTATGCATAAATGATTGTGTTTGGGGAAAATTGGGAGCCACAAAAACAGGATCCCAATGCTTTGTTTTTCTATGTATAGCCTTTGAAATTCAGGGATTTATACAGCAGTCGCTCCACGACCAAGGGGCATGACCCATTCTTATAATAAACACTCATACACATCGATCATAGATGTCTACAAATCTATATAGCTCATATGCTTTGTAGGTAATGTATTGCAGGTGAAGATCAATAATGTAGTAACTCAATATGTTAACAATCACCGTTGATGGCTTGTTTTTATCTAATTGTCCATCTAATTTAAATAAATGCCTTTACTACAACTAGCTCATGTGCTCAATATTTTCAATACACCAAAAATAAATTACAGCTCGATGATTGCGGTTGGATTGGTAATTGCATCTTTTCTAAATGAGGAATCAACTTTAAACCCAAAGCAGCAAGTTTGCCCCAGCCACTTCACTAAAACGTACGGATATCTCACAAAGGCATGTCCAAAAGCCATTTGAAAAGGAAAGGAGTGATTCTCCACTAAGCTCACCCTTTACCATTGTCGGCTAAGATTAACCAATGAATCTTAAACATGTTCTGTAAATGGAAAAAAAATTAATATCTAGCTCTTTGATTATTTTATTTTGCTAGATATATCTAGCTCTTTGATTGATCTTTTTCTCTAGTTCTCTTATTTCATATGTTATTATAAATTCAGGCTAGTTAAGACCACAAGTTAACGACCTACCCTACATGCTTGAAGTGTTACACGGCTCATTTCATTTTTTTTCAACATTGCCCTGTAAACCTTTTAATATATTTTTCACATGTTATTTATTGTTAGATAAAATTTATTAAAATTATAATTTTTATGTACCTCACTGCTTTTTTTTAGATAAAATTTATGGAAATTACAACTTTTATGCACCTCACTTCTTATTTAATGAGTTTTATTCATGATTTTATACTTTCTAATTAATTTTAACCGACATGAAAGTGTTAGAGAAGAAGTAATAATAATAGTAGTTAAAATTTATTGAGATATATATCTCAAAAATTATTGAGATTTATCAGATGGAATGAGACTTGTTCTCTACCAATTTAAAGGAATAATATTCACAATAATAGTTGGAATCTTAGATAAGGTCCTCCAGAAAATTTTCACAACAAGTTCAAATGTAGTCACTTGTAAAGGCTCTAACCCTCAAATAAGTTATTGTACGAGAAAATATAGAGTTAAAATTAGAGTAAATATGTACCTTGCATTTCTCATGTTTGCCTTGTGTTGTTGGTTCTTTTGTTCCTTAGGTGGTGTCATCTACGAGATTGCATGGGTGATACACCTATAGTGACCCTTCGCAATTCGTTAGGAAATGTTTTCTATTATTTGTATATAGTATGAAGTGAATATATTGTTCATCGTAGTGTGATAGGTATGAGGTGCATGTCTCTTGTTTTAGGCTTGGATTATGATGCTTTTATTTCTTGTGCTCGAGTGAGCAGTACATTCACTTTGTGAATTTGGGCTTATTTTAATTCAGAATAAGACTCGTTTAATAAAAAAAACACTAGCAATATAAAAAAAATGGTTGAAATATCGTAACAAAAAAACCCTAGTAGCAGAGTCTCCAACAGTAGTGACGCGCGGCCTCTTTAGGGGGATTCTTCCTCCTAGGGATTCTACCTCTATAAAAGGCCCTTTTTTCCATTCTAGATGGGTTTTTTATCCCTATAGTGAGAGATTTTTTCTTTTTTTCATCTCTTTTTTTCTTTTCCATCACTACCTTCCTCAACTCTCATCCTCCTCCACCTACCACCTTTATTTCCATCTTCTCCACTTCCAGTTACCATTTGCATTCCCTCTTCTTTTTTTGTTTTTGTTGTCTCTACCACTGATTTATCAAATTTCTCCCTTACAAAGAAGCTTGTTAGAGTCCCTTTTTGCAACTGCACCTTAACCACCAGAGGTTGGCGCAAGGTTTCTTTATTTGAGTTGTTGTTGAGCACATGCTAATTCGAAAGGAGCTACAAAGGAACATAAAAAATGAAGAGAAGCTCAAGCCTCTTCTTTGTAATAGAAGACTGTGATTTCTCTGTTTCTTATATTTGTATTTTCAGGTGTACTAACTAGTTAGTTTTGACTTTTGAGCACGTGTGCCTGATCCTTCATCTTGTGTACACTGTTGTAATGCTTTCATTAGCATCTTACGGAGGCTCTTATTTTCATATTTGCCATTCCTTAACTTAATAAGTTAATCTATGATCCGTAAGTATCGTTAGACATTTTCAATAATTGATATTTTTGAAATAGATCCATAGCATAGTAGTTGAATTTTTACCAACAAATATTATGTCAACATCATGCGTACACACAACATATATATATATATATATATATATATATATATATATATATATATATATATAATATTTAAGGGTAACTCTACCTCACATGCAATATAAATAAGAACCGGAAGATAATCTAATCAAGTTTGAATAAGTGGAGCTAGTATGGAAAAAGAGGTACATATCTTCATGAATATATAATATATTATATATTTATATAGTCAAAAATAAGGAGAAACGAGAAAGTAGAAACAAGTGAAAAATATATATGATGGATATATAAGTGATATAATAAGAAAAAGCATATTGTAATTACCAAAATCTAGAGTTGATCCATGTTAAGATGGATGTGACTAAGAGGGATTTTATAATCTCGCACGTCAAATAGATATTATTTTTTATTAAAATGACTAGAGAAGGAATCTGCAAAATAAAAGACTCTAAAGTTCAAGTAAGTAAGTGAGTTAAATGAGAATAAGTGATGAAAAAGATGAAATGAAACATGTTATTTATTGAGTAGAGTGAGAACTACGAATTCTTATTTATTAGGGATGTTATAGTGATATAACAATTCTTATAGATAATTACCCATTTGTAGATAATAACTAATAAATAATATGTATCTTATAGATAATTGAAAAACTTGTCACTTGATAAAAATGTTGTAATATTATCATTAATATTCAAATAATGAGGTATTAAACAAACTGTTAAGGATAAAATGTATGTGTTCTTATATCAGAACCAATATAAAATCCTGACGTGCGATAGGTTATGTCACTTACCATATGTGGATCATGTACATATACATATGAAAGGGAAATGAAAGAGAGATTAAAGTATGTTATATATATATGATCGAGTCCATCGGAGTTCTGACATTGAATACTCGGTATTTGTTTTTCCTATATTAAAAGTTTACAATTTGGATTTTGCATTCATTAAGTTACGTGCCCAGGTGAGT
Organism: Glycine tomentella; assembly: GCA_007407185.1. Lineage (NCBI taxonomy): Eukaryota > Viridiplantae > Streptophyta > Magnoliopsida > Fabales > Fabaceae > Glycine > Glycine tomentella. The sequence goes on along the minus strand of PYAF01000142.1, from coordinate 3,772,966 downwards.
TTCTTTAAGCCGGCCGGTGCTTTATTTGGCATGATACTTACTACCGTAGGGGATATTTGGTAGGAAGTTGCAAGCTCTTAATTTTACATCAGGAATTAGTGTACGACTTTATAGGTAATTAAGGAAGAAAAAAAACAATAAAATGAATATGGGCATGCATGCATGTAGAGATTAAATACTAAGACCATGATATATACAAGAGAGATAAGAAAAAAGAGGAAGAGCATGATATGATCACATTTTGCATTGTATCTCTGTGTTTTTTCGTTAAAAGGCTTAAATCTAGCTATGACCACATGATCCTTGATTAGGAAGAGAAAATGATATTTGCATCAGAATCCACATATGTATCAACATATTCTTTCGCTTTGCTTTTATTAATGGAGAATCTTTAGCGAAGTATACGTCATGGTCCCTTAATTAAGTGAAGCCTAAGGTTACTTATATATGTGTGGTTTCAATTTGCTTCCTACAAATCTATCTATATACTATAAACATATAGAAGGAACTTTATTGGGAGGGACAAGAGAATCCAATTCATGGCTTACATATGCGTTAATAAAGCAAGTAAACAAAGGCTATAATGTTCCCCGAACCTATCTTTTCGACCATGTGAGTGCGTACCTTTCTAATAATTGTAACTATTTTAAACCCTGTGCTTCCTTCTTTTCAATTTAACAAATAATGAGACATTGAAATTGCTAGGTAACGGATCACAACATGTCAAACAGTACAGTGACATTAACCAAATTGTTAATTTCAAGATCAGGTAACAAGAAAAGGTATATTGAGCCCATGTTTTTTTTTAAAAAAAATATATCTGTTATATAAAAATATAGGTGCAGTAGATATTTTTTTTAATAAAACCTTTTGTTTTAATTAAAATTAACTCTCTAAAGATTGATGTTAATATTATTTTTCTAAATTATATACCTTTAGAACAGCTTTAACGCAGTTGCTTGTGATTTTATTTCTTCAGTTTGTTTTAAAAGCTACATCTATATGTAACAACTCCATCCGTTATACAAAGAATGATGCATAACATAATAACTAAAAGTTTAACCTTGCCATATTTTTTATTGCTTCTTACAAGGTCTAGAGGTTACAAATTCGCCCATCAGTATGGCTTAGTTAGCAACATATGTTGTTGAAAAATATGGGTATTATTAGCAAAAGGAGGGGTGCCAGTGACAATGGCCTTCTGGGTTAGATAAGTGTCTCTTCTCTTAAAGACCCAACTACTCGCACTGTTTTAAGAGAGGAAACTTATGAGAGGTTAGGTACAAGCCTGGTACTTTTTCACCTCTTTTTTTCCCCGCTAATTGAATTTGGGAGATGCTATTCTCACCTCCAAATTTTCTATTTAAACCACCATGTGTGCTTTAAATTGTTTTTCTGAAAATATCCTTCCCAAGAAATAATGATTCCATTTTGTAATGAAAAATGCAAAAAAAACAAAAAAAATTGTGATTTCATTGTATATTTTGTCAACAAAATCATATTTCTGTTGTGTAATTTTTTACATCCATCATACATAACAAAAACATGTTTTTATTTTGTTAAATTTTTATGAAAAAAATATAATTAATTGTAGATATAAGTTATCTTTTTTAACATTAATAGAATTAACTGTGATATAAATTTATGATGACACAAGTTATCCTTTTTAATTATAATCAAATTAATATTATAATTAATTTGATTACTTTTATAAATTGTAACTTTTATCTAATTAATTTAATTTTAATAAAAATATAATCTATATGATACTAATTACTGTTAAAATGGTAAATTGTATCTTAATTAATTTATTGAAAAAATATTCATATAAAAATTAATTTAATTACTTTAATAAAAGTAACATATATCTCTAATTAACTTAAAAAAATCGTAAAATAAATATAATGTAAACATTATTTTATTAACAAAATAAATTAATTTTTTATGTATTTTTTATTATGATTTTTTTTTGATAAAATACATAATAAAATTACCGTTCCATTGTATTTTTTTTTTTCACTTCCCTTTACACAATGCCGATTCTATTTATTTGTTTTTTAAAATTAACGCGTATTCTATTTCTTGGAATAAGGAAATCAGAAAAAGGATAAGATGTTACACTTTTTAATTTAAGTAGCAAAAAGTTGGCCGAGCAGAGTTTGGCCCAAAACTTACTTAAAAAAGGAAACTTTATCATAATATGATCGCATCGTACAGTAAGAAGTAAGAATAATGAAAGCCGTTAGTTGACTAACAACAACCATTAGCACCAACCCCAAGCAGAAATTCCCCTCACAATTTATCATAAAAATATCATAACCACTGCCCCTGTTGTTATTATAACTTGCCCACCACTTTCGAGTTTAGAGTATTCTTAAGGTTTGGACAAATATAATTAGAATACTTTTGTCAACATATTATCACACGCTTTATCACCGGATATATTGACTTGCCTTGTCAAGAACATTATACTTGGGCTTTCAGTTATTGTTATTCACTTAAACAAACTTCCCTTACTCAACATTTTCCTAAACTAAGAAGGAACGGAGAAAGAATCTTATTCAAGAAAAATACTCATGCACTCATTTAAACATATTAATATTTTTTATTTATTAAAATTTTAATAAATTTTAATCAATTAAAAAGGATGTTTTAAACTTAATAGCACTCTTTCCTGTTTAAATATTAATGATAAAAAATAAAACAAATATAAGTTAACACATTAATTTAAGTAGTAATTAATGCATGGTTGAGAGGAAAAAATTCTAACAAAGTTAATCAATTAGATTTTATGATAGAATTTAGTTATTGATCAAATCGATTAATACTCCATATTAATATCATAACATGATAACAATAACATGTATAATAAAAATATTTTTGTGTGAAATTGAAAATAAAAAAAAATTGAGTGACAAATATAAAAATAGAAAAAAGAATTGAGATAATTTACTCAAACTTTTTGTTAAATAAGTGAGAAATCAAATACAATTACATTAAGTTTCATGCTATGTTTGGCAAAATTACTTGAAAAGTTAGCAGGTAGTTAGTAGGCAGTGAAAATGCTAGCTTATGAAATTAAAAGTATTTGGTAAATTTAGTTTTTGAATTAATTAAAAAGTGTAAAATGATAGAAAAATAATAAAATAAGTAATAAGAAAAATGAATAAATATATTGAGACTAAAAATAAAAGAAAATATAAAAATTAAAAGTTAGCATTTAAAAAATGTTACTTTAAGTAGCATTAAAAAACTATTAAAATTTATTAAAAATTATTAAAAAAATTTGTTTATCGAATAATCAAATAAATTTTTTAATTAACAAAAGATTAGAAATTAATTAAAATACCTTATCGTGCATATTTTTAATTTTTTTTTAATAATATTATGTTTTCAATAAGTGATTTTCTTACACTTCATATGTGAGTATGAGATAAGTGGATGGGAAGCGATGAAAAGAGGGTAAAAAACAACGAGAAAGTAAGAGACAAAACTTTTGTACCACAAAAAACAAATTGCACTATTCCTATTGGACCATCCTAAAGGAGAGGAGGAAAGTTTATATCCTCGCCTTAAATTTTAGGAATAAAAGATTGAAAATATTATCTCATATTTGATATAAGGTAATGAAATTTTAATAATGAATATATTTTATTTAAAAATATGCAATCTCACGTTTTATTAATTTTTAATTTTTACAAAGGAGATAAAAAAATATTCTCAGAAAATAATATTCCCAAAATTAAAATATTATATGTAAAATAAATGTCCCCTATATCTTTATGATCCTTGCCGCATTTAATGAATAGGTCTAAGGAGCTTTAACATTGTAATATAGAAGCTTAATGATATCCGATAATGTAATATGAATTTGGGTAAGAATAAAGATGAATGATATGATGTAATAAGAAAAAAAAAAGAAATTATATTTTTTGAAATAGATAATTTTTTTTTACAATAAACAAAAAAACCATTACAATTTTTTTACAGAGGAACGTGATAAAATGTCTATAATAATTTCAATAGTTATTTTAGTTTAGTAAAACCATTTCTCGTTGTTTTGTGACTCATATTATTTGTCTTTTAATGTTATGCACATTTTTATAAAAAATAATAATTAATTACAATAAAATATAAAACAAATTTATTTAAATATTGAAGTAAACGATGAATAAATAAGAATAATAGAAAAAAAGAGGCTAAAATGTAATTGAAACAATCATAATAAATGCAGGTGTGTCGTAATTTGGAGGAAAATAAAAGAAAATAAAGAAGGGTGACGATTTCAAAGGCGAGGTTGTCGCAAACCCAGACCCAATCTCTCGTGCGAAGGAGTAGAGACAGAAGAAGGAAGACGATGGGTCCGATGCTACAAACCATTCTTACTGTGCTTCTTCTCCTTATGCTTCTTCTCATCGTCATCTTCCTCTTCTTTCTCTTCAAACCATGGCGCTTCTTTTTCTCTTCGCGTTTCCTCTCCTCCATCAAGGTCAGTCAAGTTTCTATTTTCACCCATTCCATTTTTTCTTACCCTAATCGCAATCTCTGATCTCTCAATAAAATTAATTGCGAATTGCAGGGCGAGCTAGAGCGGCCCCTTTTTGTGGGTGACGAAGGTGATGCGTCGTCGTTTAATCAGGGCAATGAATTGCCTCGAGATTATGATCTCGAGGGTGCGTGTTATCCCAGTGAAGCTCATTTTCGCTCTCCTCGAACCCATGGCCAAGGCCTTGTTCATAAGCAAAGGCTTCAAACCCTTAACATGCCACAGCCACAGGCTGGTGATACTTTGGTTGTCGATGTGATCTCTGATCATTCCTCTGAGGATCTTGATGTTGGTCAAACGCTTAAGCTTCCTTCATCTCATTTAGCTCAAATTCAAAAGTATGCCCCGCCCAATTTTAAAAATGATAGACTTCAGGACTTTGTGCAAAGGGATATCTCTGATCAAAGTAATTTCCTAAGTCCTTTTTTTTATTGTCTTGCCATTGCTCTATGTATTTGCATTGTCAACAAAATGACATATCCTTTTGTTAGAAGTGCAGGAAGTTGCCTCACTCTGGAGGTTATCAGTGGCCCTTCTCGGGAACTTCGTTATTCTGTTCAGTCCACCAACCCCTCTCGTCTCCCGCTAACCTTGGGAAGGGTTTCTCCGAGTGATTTGTTGATAAAGGATTCGGAAGTGTCAGGAAAGCATGCCATGATAAACTGGAATTTGGATGTAATCTCTTTCAGTGCTCTTGGACTTGCAATTGCATTTTTCAGATGTACGGTGTCTGACAATTATTGTTATCATTGAATTTTCAGAAAATGAAATGGGAGTTGGTGGATATGGGTAGCCTCAATGGAACACTGTTGAATTCTAAGCCAATCAACCATCCAGACACTGGAAGTAGGAATTGGGGGAATCCAATGAATCTTACTAATGGAGATATCATAACACTTGGAACAACATCAAAAGTAATGGTGAGTATTAGCACCGACTCTCCCTTAAAACCACTGCCACTTTTTTCTGTTTGGCATCAGTTTGTCCTAAATGCAAAGCATATACCGGTATGAATGATATTAGCTGTGAAGAGACTGTCTGCAGCTTCTGCAGGTTGAATAAATTTTTGTTGGTAATTCATCATTCAGAGTTTTCTACTCCCCATTATAATCCAAGAGTGCTTTTACATTGAAATGCATTGTTCAGGAATTCATTTGAACGCTAACTCCTGTCCTGCTTTTCATGCATGCAGATATAGGTTTATAATTTTTTTGATATTAAGTAGAATGTGACTGATTCTGTCGAGCTAGATTGACTAGAAGTTACACATTCAAAATTAGATTTTAGCTAGATTGAATCAAGATTGTAGTTTTTGTTCTTTCAATGATTAATCTCCTCTCTTGTCTTCTATAAGTAAGGGTGAATGTGATTATTCCGTGTTCACTTAGAAAACAAGTACTCTACATGCTTTTTACAAAGTCTCTGATGTAATTATATTTTTAAGTGGTAAAGTTATTTTTGTCTGTTTGGCACTATATCTTTTACTTTAAAATGGTATACTTGAAGTGTGTATGCCGCTATTGCTTTTTTTAATGCTATTGTTGTTTTTTTTTTCCCTCTAAAAAAAATTCTATATAATTATCTACGTGATTTAATAAATTTCAGGTTCATATTACATCGCAAACTCAGCATCACATTCCCTTTGGAGTTGGTATGGCATCAGATCCGATGGCTATGCGTCGAGGAGGAAAAAAGTTTCCTATGGAAGACGTTTGCTATTATCAATGGCCTCTACCTGGGCTGGATCAGGTTTTGAATTTATTCATAGCACTTCTTAAATGAACGTCTCTTCAATTTTGTTTCTCACTTACCAGAGGGACCTAACCCACCTCTATTCCTAATTAACAGTTTGGAATTTTTGGCATTTGTGATGGGCATGGTGGAGATGCGGCTGCCAAATCTGCTAGCGAGTTAGTATTTTCTGCCTTAGGTTACTTTATGTTAATGCTTGCCAATTCTATACTTCCTTTTGTTGGTGACTGTGGACAGTGAACTTGATCAACATCAACTGCACCTTTAACCCAAGCTAATTGGGATCGGTGGTAGATGAACCCAATGATAAATACGAGGAGGTTGAAAAAATAAGTAGAAGGGGAAGGGGAAGGGAAAGGAGAAATAAGATAAAAGAAAAGAAGGGGGAAAGAAGGAGGGGGAGATGAAGAGGAAAATGACTAAAAAGGGAATAGTGAACTTGATGAATAGAAATAATTTAAATTATTTAATATTCATTTTTTTTTATGGTTGTGAAGGTAGATATCCAAAATCTATTAATGTGCATGTTAGTATTATCATACTTCCTTATGGGACTTTTTTTTTGGTGAGGGAAATTTGGACTTATATTATAAGGAAAAAATTACTAAAAAATATTCCATAATAATTAATCAGAACTGCAACAACATTCTGTGCATATTTTAGTTATTTATCCATGGTTGTGGCTGTTCTTAATGTGCAAAATACTACTAACTTTTTTGTATTTATTTTCAGACTTTTTCCTGAGGTAATTGCTAGTATATTATCGGATTCATTAAAAAGGGAGAGGGTTTTATCACTCTGTGATGCTTCAGATGTTCTTCGAGAAGCATTTTCTCAAACAGAAGCACACATGAATAACTATTATGAGGTATTTTGTTCTCCAGTCTGATCTTCGTTTACGGTATCCTTAGAGTGTATGAATGAGTTTTTTTGTCTTATTTTCTGTTCTAAATTTCATATTTATGGTTTGTATATTAAATAAATAATGCGTAATACTTGTACTGACAGTGTAAAGATCTTTTACACTATCTTTCAATCAAAAACCATCATATATAGTAAGTTTATTGACTTTTTTAATAACTACCTTAAAAGTAAAACTAATGATTTTTTTTCTCTTATTCTCTGTTCTAAATTTTTATGTTTGTGGTTTGTACATTAAATAAATAATACATGTACTGAGAGTGTAAAGGTCTTTTACATTATCATCCAATCATAAGCCATCATTTATGTTAAATTTGTTGGTTTTTATACCTTAAAAAGTAAAACTAATGATTATTTTTTATTGGCTGATAGTGTAAAAACTTTTACATTGATTGTGCATGCTAATTAAACTCATGTATCTTTTATTAACAAACTCTTTGCAGGGATGTACAGCAACAGTGCTTCTGGTGTGGACTGATGGTGATGAAAATTTCTTTGCACAATGTGCTAATGTTGGAGACTCCACCTGTATTATGAGGTTTGTTTATCTAACCAACTGGAATGCTTCGGTTGACTTGTTTGAATTTTGAATGGGTCAAGGGTACTTAGGGTAGGCAACATGACAACTGTGGGCTATCAGAAACAAATAATGCTTTATGCTAGTTTCACTTTTCTTATTATCTTGAGATAATATTTTTGTACAAGATATTGATAGATAATATTTTTGTACAAGAAAACCCTGGCATTATTAGTTCTGGAACTTTTGATGTGGATTGTAGATCTACAGTTTTAATGTTTTATCTATCTGTTTATAAATTTATAAATTTTCACAGCATTTAGTTATTTACTTATATGCAACAATTGCAGTACTAATAGATGCCTTATTCTTATCCGAGCGACTCTATTATAGCTGTGGATTTTAATTTGCCACATTTGGTTATGTTGGCTTAAATAGACTAAAATTCTATTGAGTATACTTTATGCTTGTATGAAATTTATAATGAGTTCTTTTTGGCAGTGTGAATGGGAAACAAATCAAGATGTCAGAAGATCACAAGTTAACGAATTATTCTGAAAGACTCAGAATCGAAGAGACAGGTGAACCATTAAAAGATGAGGAAACACGTCTATATGGTATGATGGGAAAAAATCACTAAAACAGATAACTTCACTTTCCTGAGTTACAATATGACTTCGCAATTGCTGATTCTGGCTCTCACTTGATGCAGGTATAAATCTGGCAAGAATGCTTGGGGACAAATTCCTGAAACAGCAGGATTCCCGGTTCAGTTCAGAACCTTACATTAGTCAAGTTGTGCATATTGATCAAGCGAGCAACGCTTTTGCTATTCTAGCTAGGTGAATTTGCTTGTGATGCATGCTTTTATAAATTATTGTAGCAAAATGTATATTCTGAATATCATGGTTAACTGTCTTTCAGTAATGTTCCTTCTAGAAAGAAAAAACTCTTCTAAAGTGAACAAGTAAAGGTGATTCACCCTAGAACTTTAATGGGTCAATATCACAATACACTGTAAATTGACTGGATGGATACGCCATTACTTGCACACTTTAGAAGAGCTTTATTCGTTCTAGAAATAGTAAAGTAACTGACTTTATTTTTCAAAATCCAAACCATGTTTTTTTTAACTCTCTTAACACTTCAGTAGCCAATTTATTTGTTTTACATTCACATTTTTCTTTTGACCATGTTGAAAGTATAACTTTGGCATCTGCAACATTTTCAGTGATGGGTTATGGGATGTCATCAGCGTGAAGAAGGCAATTCAGCTTGTGTTGCAGGTTTTGTATAATAGAGATTTTATATAATATATATATATATATATATATATATATATATAATTCTTTTTTCTTTCTTTTTCCTATGAATTTGCTCTGACAGTTTGCTTTCTTAACTGCACAGATGAGGGAGAGATGCTATTCAGAAAATACAGCAGAAAAGACTGCTAGTTTGTTGTTGAATGAGGCTAAAACACTCAGAACAAAGGATAATACCTCTGTAATTTTCTTAGATTTTGATACCTTCAACAGATTCTCGTGTAAAGTTGAATCCTAGTATGAATTAGGAATAGTGTTACAGAAATATTAATACATATTTTTGTTCCCTCGAGCTCTAACCTCTTTTTGTTCTTCTCAAGCTCAACTCATGTAATCAGATAAAATGAAATATAAACAAAAGCGCAATGCTAATAATCACATCGACTTTTATTATTTGGCAAATTTGAACAAGAGCCAGAACACCGTTTGTATTGGAACACCAGTGAATTTCAATAAATTTTGATGTTTAAACTCGTTTATTAATAAAACATTTTTAAAAATAAAATAAGCAGTTATATATTTTATATATTTTTTAGTGTTTGTTTAAAATGTTTTTGTTTAAAATAATTATTTTCTGTTTTTTTTAAGAAGTAAATTTTATCTGTTGCTTAAAAAAAGTGCTTTTCTAGGAAGCATCTTTTTCACCATTGTTTTTTTTTTTTAAGTTAAAATAAATGGACCCAAAATGTATTTTGAGAAGGATGATAAACAGACCGATATTATCTGAAAAATCTCCTTAATAATAAGTCGGGATATTGCAACGGCTTTAATCTAAAAAAAGAAGGAATCTCGCAAATAGCCAAATATAATAGGTTTGATTGATTTTGATTTAAGTAATAAATGGAAAAACTTTTCAATAGATACTTGTATATCATTTAAGTATTTGGCGAATATCAAAAACACCCTTTAAGATTCTTTTAAAATATTGAAGCATCCATAACAAAGATATTTAAGTCTAAAATATTATCATTTAATCACCTAATCAGAAAAAGATAATCTTTTTATGTTCAAATATTCAGACTAGTTGAACATCTTACTATCTTTAACACCTAATCAACAAAAGGTGGTCTTTTCATGTTCAGGTATTTGACCTATTCAAATGCCTATGTATTTTTATTACCTAATCAATAAAGATGATCTATCCATATTTTGGTATTTAGATAAACTAAGTATCCAAGTAGTTTTTATTACTTATATCACGATTACTAAAATTATCTTATCGACAATAGTTAGAACCATCTTAACCCATAATGGTGAGTAGGGACACGTTACCTAAGAAGGCAAAGAGGTATTAAGACTCACGAATATAAAATTCATTAAAATATATATAAAAAATTATGAGAATCTTAAAATAAGACATTTTTCATATTTATTTAATACTCATTTATTGATCTCGACTAATACTTTATTTGAGTATCAGAGTGTCTTTTGCAGATATTTTAGTCCTTGTCGAATAGTAGATTGAGAAGAAGAAAGAAGACAAACAGAAAGAGAAAAATTGCTCGTTTACCCCTAAAAAAACTTATAAATTTAGAGAAGTTAAATGAAAGAATTTATATCAAAATTAAAGTATTGAATTCTTTTTTATAAGTATTATAGAAAAAGTTTATAAAAATATAAAATTAGTGTTATTGTGAAAGCAGGGGCAGGAACGTCTTTATAAGGAGAAATAGAGGCGTGTTTGGGGTAGGCGAAAAAAGGGACGGGTTTCCGCAATTGGCCCGTATTAAAAAGTTAGGAATATCGAAGAGATAGAGCGGCGAAGAGAGGGTAGCATGAAGGGAGAGAATTCCTCTGGGACAGAGAGTGAGATTAATTAAAATATTAGGTAGTTAATTAATTAAATTAAAAGGAAAGGTAAAGGCTCCCGCCAGGGGAAGGAGAAGCAGAAGAAGGCGATGGAGCAAGCGGTGTCACTGATTGGTGCCCTGAACCTGGTTTCTCGCAATCTCCCTCTTCCCCCAGACCTCTTTGACACAGTTTCTTCTATCTATCACCGATCTAACTCTCTCTATTCCTCTTCCGAGGTACTGCTACCTTCTCTTCTTCATTCCTTCATCCATTCTTACTCGCAATACAACTTTTTATTTTCTTCTTTTTTTATTACGCAGCCCGATGCACCGGAAGAAGATTTGTTGTCCGACCTTCAAAATGCCCTGTTGGAGCAACGTCCTAACTACGCCTCTGCTTCCAAATTGAACAAAACAAGGGAAAGCCGTTATCACACTCAGATTCAACACCGCTTAACCCAACTCCAAGGTTCGTATCGTCAGAAAGGAAATGCCTCCTTCTGCCTTCTGTGTTGTCTAATTATCGCTATCTTTCTATAAGTTTATCAATAAGCATTTCTAGGAGCCTAAAATAACAAGCTAAAATCAACTTATGCTCTTCAACTCTTACAGAAGCTCTATCGTTTAACTTCTCTAACATCTGATTTTAGTTTATGCATAAGTTAGGCACACGTTTTATTCACTTACCTTCTTATTTTCTTCTCTTGTAATTGCTTATTGAGAAGTTTATTAAAATAGGGTCTTACTCCTGTTGTGGGATGTTGTTATGGTAATTGGTACTGTAGATCTTTAGTGGCATTACTTGTGAAAACTGCTTTGAGATATTTCTGAGCATGCCGCGTCTCGTATGGCCTTATTGAAACAAGAGCGATTGAAAGGAAACGCATACTAGTGTTAACTACTTCGACATATTTCTGAACATGCTGCGTCTGTGTATGGATTAATTGAAACTGAATCTAAATAAGAGTGCTGATTGATGTTTTTCAATCAGGATTGCCTTCAAGCAGAGGAGAGGACCTACAGACTAGGTGCTTGCTTGAGCTTTATGGACTAAAGGTAAAATTGATTCTTAAATCTTTCTTTCATGATTAATATATTGTCTAGCTTTGGTTATGCTTAGCTTGTGGTAGGAAAATCAATTTCAGAAATAGGTCTTGTTCATTTGTGAAAACCTGTTTTTTGTGAGGAATTATTATATGAATATTTGCTTGTATTAAGCGGAACCGAGAAATGACAAGAACTATGTCCTTCTTGGCAAGGACCATTTTTCTGGCAGCTAGCTGAGTTGCAGAGGAAGGTGCGGACTGACGTGAGTTCTGAATTCTGGCTCAATGTTAAATGTGCATATCCAGACAGGCAATTATTTGATTGGAGCATGATGCGGTTGCGTCGTCCGCTGTATGGTGTTGGAGATCCATTTTCCATGGATGCCGATGATCAAATAAGGAAGAAACGGGATGCTGAGGTGATTTTCCATTTTGTTGGTATCTCCTGCACTGTTGGTTTAAACTCATTTCACGTCATGGATATTATAGGGTATAGTTTACACTTGTTGATGATGAGGCTCCATTGATGTAAGGAGTATATGAACATGGAGTGAAATTTATTTATATTATTTATCTCGTATACTCAAATGCAGAGACTATCAAGATTGGAAGAGCAGGCAAAAAATCATATGGAAACCAGAAAAAGAAGATTTTTTGCAGAAATACTGAATGCGGTCCGTGAGTTCCAATTACAAATTCAAGCTTTTTTGAAGCGGAGAAAACAGAGAAATGATGGTGTACAGGTAACACTGTTTCTTCCCCATCTTTCAATTGTTACAAAATAATATATGTATATATTTACATGGGAAACTTGTTTATAAAATTTGGGATATAACTTTTTGGCATAATAGGATTCGAAGTACCTGTGAACTACACTTGGGATAATTATATGTATTGGCAAAAAACATGTTTGGAGTGTGTATGTGCTTTTGATAATATAGGAATAGGATATACAAGAACAAGAACTTTGTTTTTTTTCCAAAATATGTAAATATGTTGAAGAATGTTTGAATTTGATCATATCTTTTTAGCTTCTAGGGACATTTCTATGTGATTTTTGATTTCATTTTCTGCTAGTTTTTATGGGTTGAGAGATCACTTATCATTGATTTAATATGGATTATGAATTCTGATTCTCATAAATAATATTGAAGGCATGGCATGGAAGGCAAAGGCAACGTGCAACACGGGCAGAGAAATTGAGATTCCAAGCCTTAAAGGCTGATGATCAGGAAGCTTACATGAGAATGGTAAAAGAGAGTAAGAATGAAAGATTGACTTTGCTTCTTGAAGAAACAAATAAACTACTTGTAAATTTGGGAGCAGCCGTTCAACGTCAAAAGGACTCAAAACAATCAGATGGCATTGAACCCTTGGAAGATTCAGAAACTGATTTACCTGAGTCAGATGGATTGAAGGATGGAATTTCTAAGGAATCACCTCTTGAGGAAGATGTGGATTTAATAGATTCTGATCATAATGGTGGTGATACTAGTGATTTACTTGAAGGTCAGCGGCAATACAATTCTGCCATACATTCAATTCAAGAAAAGGTAGGTTTCTGTGATTTACAAAATTCAAGAAAATTGTAGTACAATGGAATTCTAACTAGCATAATTATTTACAGGTAAGTGAGCAACCATCTATTCTTCAAGGTGGAGAATTAAGACCATACCAGCTAGAAGGCCTCCAGTGGATGCTTTCTTTGTTTAATAACAATTTAAATGGAATATTGGCTGATGAAATGGGGCTTGGGAAGACAATACAAACCATCTCATTGATAGCATATCTTATGGAACACAAGGGTGTGACTGGTCCTCACTTGATTGTGGCTCCAAAGGCTGTTCTGCCAAATTGGATCAATGAATTCTCAACATGGGCTCCTAGGTATGTCCGTGGCATACACTGAAAAATAATTTCCTATCCTGTTCGGTGGGGAGAGGGAAAAATTCTTAGTTCTTCACATCTTATTCATTTTCAAATCACTTGTGCATTTTCTTTCTGATTCAGCATCACAACCATTCTTTATGATGGACGGCTGGATGAGAGGAAAGCAATGAAGGAAGAATTGTCAGGGGAGGGGAAATTTAATGTTCTGATAACACACTATGATCTTATAATGAGAGATAAAGCATTTCTCAAGAAAATCCATTGGCTCTACTTGATTGTGGATGAAGGGCATCGATTGAAGAATCATGAGTGTGCTCTAGCAAGAACCCTGGACTCTGGGTATGATTTTACTTGTTCAATATTGGTGTTATGATGATGGTTAACATGTTCAACAGTATTGATGTTCATGTTACACTGATGTTTAATATGTTCACTTTCCTTAGTTCTGGTTATGCTATCCTTTTTATTTCCCTTAACAAATTCTGAACAGCCTGATGGCTTCACCAGACCGAAGAAAAAATATACACTGAAACTAAAGTGAAGTATAGCTTTTAAAACTGTGCATAGCATAATTAAAGCAGTCAACAACACTGTGCATTATACTAAGGCACCCTTTGTGTGGTTTAGCTCCTCACTTTTATTTCATGTTTGTTTGGATTTATATCTACATATAAATTTCTTTTAGTTCGTTAATCTTTATCTCTGTAAAAGGTAAAGGTTGAGGACTGGTTGGACCCATATTTGACCTAGACACCAGCCAAAATCTTAATTTTTGAGATTATGGCCCATGAGATGGTTATTCAGTTTCTACAAGTCTTTAGATAAATTGCTTGGTCAAAACAAAAAAATTGCTCAATCAGTTTTCTTTTTAGAATTTCATTTAGAAGTATCATTTTTGGTCTGCCACATCACAATCTTATGTTTCATCTAGACTTCTTTAGTTTCCGCATGTATTTTGTTGACTTTCTTGTTCTGTTTAAAACATTTTGTTAGATTAAACTGATTTCCTTAATTTAGTACATTAGAATTGGACAGAACAACATGTATGGCTTCTGTAATTTAATTTTTTCACTTTTGTGCAGCTATCACATTCAACGAAGACTGCTGTTGACTGGTACCCCAATTCAGAACAGTTTGCAGGAATTATGGTCCCTGCTCAATTTTCTCCTTCCAAACATTTTCAATTCAGTTCAGAATTTCGAGGACTGGTTTAATGCTCCCTTTGCAGACCGAGTGGATGTCTCTCTAACCGATGAAGAACAACTATTGATCATTCGGCGTCTGCATCAAGTTAGCTTCTCTCTTGTTTCTTATTTTCTTTCTTTTGTCAACATCATTCTGAAATATCATTCACACTTTTAGGTGATAAGGCCCTTCATATTGAGAAGGAAAAAAGATGAGGTGGAAAAATTTCTTCCTAGTAAATCTCAGGTTATACTCAAATGTGACTTGTCAGCCTGGCAGAAAGTATATTATCAACAAGTCACTGATGTCGGCAGAGTTGGCTTAGACAATGGTTTGTACCACCATTGTTTTCTATTTTCTAATCCACACCTCTTTACCTTATGAAGATGCAATTGTTTTTCCCAAGTTTGATTTGAATATTGGTTTGCTTCTCCTAAAGGTATTTTTGTATATCCCATCCCACCCCATAGTTAGTTGATTCTGAAAAGTCAAAACCCTTGACTATTGAATCAGTTCTGAGTTCTGATCATCTCTTGGGAAGTATACAAGATTCCTCTTCATTCAACTGGATGTTAATTTTGTTTTTGTTTTGTTTTACCAGTTGGTACTTTGTGATGAATTGGTGAAATAAGATTCTTTTGTTAATTCAATATAAATATGATTCTGATCACCTGGTGCTGGTGTTTTTCTGTTTTCCTTTTATCAAAAGAAATTTTTTCACCCCTTGTATTGTTCCCTTCCTAACCCCCAACAAAAACCCAGCCCTGTAAACATTAATAATTGGTTTGTACTTCCTTCTATGCTTACCTAATTCTTGGGAACTCGTGTTACAAACTTTTTACTAATCTAGAGACCAATCTGTAGGTTCTGGAAAATCAAAAAGTCTGCAGAACTTGACAATGCAACTCAGAAAATGTTGTAACCATCCCTACCTCTTTGTGGGTGACTATGATATCTATAAACACAAGGAGGAGATTGTCAGAGCATCAGGAAAGTTTGAACTTCTTGACCGTTTGCTTCCAAAACTTCGTAGAGCTGGTCACAGAGTCCTCCTTTTTTCTCAGATGACTCGTCTCATGGACATTCTTGAAATTTATCTGCGACTTAATGATTTTAAATTTCTTAGACTTGATGGCTCAACAAAAACTGAGGAAAGAGGTTCCCTACTACAGAAATTCAATGCACCTGATTCTCCATACTTTATGTTTCTCTTGAGCACCCGTGCCGGAGGTCTTGGTTTGAATTTACAAACAGCAGATACTGTTATAATCTTTGACAGCGATTGGAACCCACAAATGGATCAACAAGCTGAGGATCGAGCACATCGCATTGGACAAAAAAAGGAAGTTAGAGTTTTTGTGTTAGTTAGTGTGGGATCAATTGAAGAGGTGATTTTAGAGCGTGCTAAACAAAAGATGGGCATTGATGCCAAAGTCATTCAAGCAGGGCTTTTTAACACAACTTCTACAGGTTTGTTCTTTGATACTTTTGCTATATCCTGATACTATTTATGAGTAGCCAGTTTTTGATTAATTTGAAAAGCATTTCTTTGCATTCTGTAAAGGGGGAGTGGGGAGAGGATTTTTCTTTTGTTCACAGCTTCAGACTTCAAAGCAAGTATTATGCTTGCAAAGTGCTGCCTATTCTACTGATGACCTTCCGGAACTATAAAATGCACCATGTGCCAAATCCCAAACTGCTACTAGAGCTATAAACAAATTACATAAGTGGTATCTCATGTAATATTCATGACATGTTGATGCTTGATGCAGATTGCAACTCATCATTGAATTGAAATTTTGAGTATACTGAACCTAGCAAGTTTTATGCACTCTATGGCTCAATCTTATCCTCTCACTTGATTGGTTGAGCATTTGAACAGCAATAATAATTAATAAGTTGTTTAAGAACTTAAGATGAATTTTTGCATTCCTAATTTATTTGACTTTCTCCTGATTTTTTGAACATTACTTAGAGATTAAGAATTAATAGTCATTAGGTCTTTCATTTTCTTATTCTATTTGGAAAAGAAGTCATGTTCAACCTAGAATATTCCTGTGCCACCATATCAGTCTCCTGTGTTGGGCTTCCTGTGTCTTGTGAAAATGAACTGTTTGAACATGTGATATTTTTTATTTATGGCAGCACAAGACAGAAGAGAAATGTTGCAGGAGATTATGCGTAGAGGTACTAGCTCACTTGGTACGGATGTGCCGAGTGAGAGAGAAATTAACCGCCTTGCGGCCCGATCTGATGAGGAATTTTGGCTGTTTGAGAAAATGGATGAAGAGCGAAGGCAAAAGGAGAATTACAGATCTCGTCTCATGGAAGAGCATGAACTGCCGGATTGGGTATACTCTCCACTAAATAAGGATGATAAGGTCAAAATATTTGACAGTGGTAGTGTTACTGGAAAGCGTAAAAGAAATGAAGTGGTATATGCAGATACATTAAGTGACCTACAATGGATGAAGGCTGTGGAGAACGGACAGGACATATCTAGGCTTTCAGTCAAAGGGAAAAGAAGAGACCACCTCCCTGTTGAAAACCATGCACAAGCTAGTGATGACATGGGGGCAGAAGAACGGTTATTTAGAAGTGAAGACACTTTCGACGTGACTCCTGCCTCTAAGAGACTCAAGCCTGAAGAAATAAATTCCCAGAAACATGAAAACGAAGATGTCACAGTTGGTGGTTTGAACGAGCATATATTTTCCTGGAATACTCGCAGAAAGAAGAGATCTAACTACCTTAGCCAGGGTTCATTCTCTGATAGTAGAGGGCAGAATTCAAATGGAAGAGCAAACTGGAACTGATAGTTCTAATTTAGTCATGGATGCCAGAAATTTTCCCTACATTTGAATTGTGATTCTGCTTTATTGTGTTTGTCAAGGTAAATGGTAGATTACACTCGATCAGCAAATGTAGATACCAGCAAATTCCTTCTGGCAGTTGTAAAGTTTATCAGTGTTAATGTAAAATCTAATTGATGAAACACATTTCCCCTAGTTCATTTC